>APFE031534213.1:277634-296941 GCA_000404065.3 Pinus taeda | reverse complement strand
CGTTATCTTTCTCTCTCACATGTGAAGAAAATCTAGGGTTTCACTGCTTCAAGGTCAAAATTATCAAGTTGCTTGAAGAAGAGCCTAATAGGTCACCTTCTAGCCCTAGACAAGGAAGCAAGTCAATAGAATTTTTTGGGAGGCCTTGGAAGGCTAAATTTTACTCGCACATGTGGAAGCAATAACGGTTACAGTGGCTAAAAATTTCAGA
Organism: Pinus taeda; assembly: GCA_000404065.3. Taxonomy (NCBI): domain Eukaryota; kingdom Viridiplantae; phylum Streptophyta; class Pinopsida; order Pinales; family Pinaceae; genus Pinus; species Pinus taeda. Next base: position 296,730 of record APFE031534213.1, on the reverse strand, counting down.
CCTACAATGGAGGAAAAAAAATTGAAGTTGGGGGTTGAAGTTGTGTTGTTGGAAGATATTTAGTTGGGTTTGACTTGGACAGAGGAAGGACATCACAGGAAGGTCAGACTTGGTCTTGGAAGGGTATTGTTCTTGGTCTAGAGGTCTTGGAATTCATCAGTTGAAGAATCTATAAGAAGAGAAGAGATTTATGATTTTTCCTCTCAAGTAGAGAGGTTTTGGCCCTAGCTTGCAGCCTATATCTTGTGTTCTTGTGTAGTAATGTTCTTCTTTTTTGGGTAGCTATTTGATAATAAGAACAAACATAATATTAAGAGAAGAAGTTAATAACTAATAAAAAGTAAAAATATATCACAAGCAGTTATCAAGAAAAGAGAAAGCATCCTAACTACTGCCCTATATATTTCTCAACAAGCCCCAGGTTTGAAGTTTGCCTCTTTCCTAGGCTAAACTGAAGCATATTTAAGGCTTGTTGGCTACTCCACTGTGCATTGTGTAATGCCAAGAATCAAGCCTCCTCCTTGCTAGTTGCAATTATGCAATGTGCAGTTACTAGCCTCCTCTAGCTACGCATTGCATAATCCCAACCAGAAGTGGCCAAGCCTGGCCACTGAGACTGCGCAATCATTAGGGGAGTTTTGAGGTCTAAAATGGCCCTCCTAAGGAAATTATAAAATAATAGTGGAAATAATAAAATAATATTATATTATATCATCAAATTTTAGAGGGAAAAAAGAAACAAATATTTTTTCAACTTCTCTCCCTATACCTTTATTCAAATTTTGAGTGGAAACACTCGTTGGATGCATAATTTGATTCCTTATCCAATGCATGCCTATGCTACATACTTTTTATCGACCCTACTACACGAAAAATGAGAAATGCATGAAAAACATTATTTCAATCATGTTTTTTCATGTACTTCTCATTTTTCGTGTAGAAGGGTCCATCAAAAGTATGCAACATGGGTACTCCTTGGATGAGGAATTAAATTTTTTATCCAATGAGTACTCCCGCTCCAAATTTGAGTAAAACCTTAGGGAGATAAATCGAAAACACGAGTTGAAAAGGTAGTTTTATTATTTTATTATCTTTTTACTTTTTTACTCCAAAAATGGTAAATCATCCCCCATTGTTGACATCACCATATTGAATCCTATTGGTTCTTATAAATTTTATTTTGGTTGTACATTTTTCTTAGGAGGCCCATTTTAGACTCCTCTTCCTCATTTGCTAGTTGAGGCTATGCATTGTATAGTTCCAAGGCTCGAGCCGCCCCTTTATCAGTCAAGATTGTGCAATCTTCTTTCACTGCACATTCCACAATTCCAAAGTCTATCCTGTCCCCATGCAGCCCAGTATTACACAATCTCTCTCCTCAGTCATTGTTTTGTTGCTTTACGAATGATTATTGAATTGATCTACTAGATATAAATTGTTATCGCCATGAGTGCATCTCTTTCCACATGTACTGCAGGTATTAAAAAAAATTTCTTTCATCAATAGATAACATGATGCCTCCTAAGAGATTAGTATCAAAGGAGGATATAGAAAGCAATACCGAGGAAGTTGTTGAAACTCCTTCAACATCAGTTCCCATTTTATCTGATACATAGTTGTAGATTGAGAAGGAATCTGATATCACTTAGCATAAAATCAAGGATGCATTCACTTCTACAAAATTTAAAGAATATATGGACGATAAACAGGCTTACATCAATATCCATTGGTCAGGGTTTCACAAGGTCGCTTGCAAATTCCCAGTCTTACCAATGCAAATTTCATTAGATGGATTCTGCAAGGCATGGATACCAAGAGCATGTCTCTAAACAATGCTATTGGGAAGAAACTTACCTCCTACCATCCACATGATGTCCACTTTATCTACAACTTACATAAGCTTGAGCAACACATGAACTCTCATTTTTATGCAGTAACATGCTACCTAAACACTAAGGAAGTGGTCAAGATGTGCGTAATGGAACCAACAAGGTTTCACCATACACCAAACAATACTTACAAGACCAAATCACTCAGAAAGATGTTTCAGTACTTGATAGTGTTGTGTTGTTGATTTTGTGGACTCAAGAATATTGAATCCTTCCCAAAAGGATGGGTTTGCATGCTATATCAACTTGTATTAGAAGGGAAGATGTCTAATTGGTCTGATCATGTGTCTCGGCAATTGAAGATCAACGTGAAAAAGGTGAAAAATCCACCAAAATTCAAGCAACAAAAGTTCTACATGTCTACCTACCTACCAGACAGAATATGTGTTTGCAATGATTTCCCTAGCATGGATTTGAAATGGACACCAAGAGACCCTCTTGTCCATGTTTATTGCAAATTGTTAGCAAAGTGTAGCTATAGAGGAATCTTTCAAAAACTTGTTGATCACTTATTCAAGGTCTTAGACCAAATGATATTTGAAGAATAATCCCCTTGCATGTCTCGTGAGGTAATGAGTTTAGTTTCAGAATTTGCGGATTGGTTTGCCTCACCAGATGGCACATACCTCAGAGTGTTTGGTTGCTAGAAACCATCTCATTTCTTGTCGAGGTATTCCATGGACAAAGTAGTCACACAAGAGGTTGATTATCATATTATCATAGATATAACTATAATATTGTAGAGGAATAATAAGGCACCTTGGCCTATGCTTCCCTTGCAAATGAGATCTTATGAGATTAAGAACTTGAAGGCCACAAAATTTGAAATCGCAGAATTGAAAAGCCTCAAGCTCAATACAATGGATTTTCATCAATACGATCCCAAAGTATTTTGCAAGAAAAATTGTTCCAAGTTACACTTTGTCTAACCATATGGAACCTATGCCAAGCTTGAGGAAGAAAATATGAAGAATCGTTATAATACCTCTTAGTCACATGCACTAGGAAACCACGCAAGGCCTTCCAATGCAATTCTATAACAATGTGTTACCCAATAAGTAAATCCATTGGAAGAACGCATTCCATTGAGTATTAATTATAATAGTAAGTTTTCCCATAACCCAATAGAGGAGAAAGGTTGTAAGTTTAAAGCAGACCCAACTATTCTAAAAGCGACTATGGTTGTAGAAAGGAAGAGGAAGTAGTGGGAAATAGAAAGGAAACAAGAGGAAGAATGGAAGTATAAGGAAGAGAAGGAGATGAATGAACTAGAGGAAATGAAAGCACAAAAATAACTAAAGATGAAGGAAGAAGAAGAACCTAGACTAAAGCAAGTAGAAGAAGAAAAGTAGAAACAACTTGAAGAAGAAGAGAACATATAAAAGCAGGATCATGAGCTTGTTCAAGGGGATGAGGAGCTAATAATAGCATAGGAAATGGAGATAGAAAAAGGGGAGAATAACCAATATGTTGACCTCATGCCTAGTGCATAATAGATCGACATTCAGTTTCTACATCCCCCTATAGATGGGCAAGCCCCAGGTGGTGAAGAAGAAATCTCTCCTCTAAATGATTATCTGATCATGGATATTTCTAGCTTGACCTTTAATGAGTTCCAGAACAGAATCGTATTTGAAAGGAAGAAATATTTCCCCAATGATCTAGCACATCCTTCTTTCATTCACATAGAAAGGGTAATTGTTATTAACACCAAAAGTTATCCTCAGACCATTGTTGCAGCTAACTTAGCCTTTGTAGAAGCTTTAAAAGCAAATATAGATTTCCTTATGGCAAAAAATGAACAAATGGAAAAGAATATGGAAGCTCCAAAGCAACAAATAAAACAACTCCAAGCTGAGAATTAGAGGTTGTCTTCCACACATGCTTTCTTGAAAAATCTTCAAGCAGTTATATATGGTCAGATCCACACATTGGGAAACATTATGAGGCATATTTACTAGTTAGTCACCTTGCATAAAGCAGTAGTTCCCTTACATGATATGCAAAGGAAATCATGGGAAAATGTGAATGCCCTGGAAATCATTCATGTGACCATTACCATAATCCATGAGTGAGGAGCTAAGTATAGGAGTGAACTAGTAGAATTGGCCAAGAGGACAAGGCAAGAAGCAGAGTTGGAAAAGGTTGAGGTCATAATGCTCATACAAAGCAACAAACAACTCAATGCCTTTGTGGCCAACATTTTAGTCGCTTATGCATAGCTATATAATAGCTTAGATTCCTTGGTTAAAGAACACAAGATCCCCTCAGTGGGTCCATTATTAGAGACAAAGGGTGGAAACATTTTTAGGAAGGAGATCAAGGAATACTTGAACCAGCTGAAGAAGATCACTAAAAAAGAAGACTTGGAGGTTAGCAAACACAACATGTAAAAGTACATAGGTGGTCCTGCTAAGATCAATATGAAGTTGTTATTATTTCATAATTAAGTATAGAATGGCTCCAAAACCGTCTACTCAGATGCTATGGGAGCTAGAGTCTATTATCATCCTAACCCTCTTGCAAATTTTGAGGAGACAATCACACAATACAAAGCTTGGCATCAATATGTAACCACATAATTAGAAGTTGAAGTTGTCGAGCTAGAGTTTATCCAAACTCAAGCTTAATGTATCTAGGTTGTCTTATTAGGATTGTCTTAATAGGATCTACCCATTTTTGTCCTATATGAGTTTTGTCTTATTGTATTTGAAAAATAAATATGTAAGTGGGATTCCAAGATTTTAATGTGGAATATGAAAAGGAATTAATTAGAATAAAGACAAACAAAGTCCAAGAGTCATGAGGGAAGATCAAAGGTCACAAAGGAAGATGAAGGGTCGTCTCATTTGTTATAAATAAACCCTCATAACTCAAGCAAAGGGCTTGGAACTAAATATTTAGAACCTTGGCTTCTCTAGTCTAGCATAGGAGGAATTTCATTCCTTGGAGAAGCAAGTGTTGGCTTCATGTTCCACTATTGGGGTTATTGTCTTATCAATGTAATTGTATGCTTAGGACTTTCACTTTATAATAATAAACTTTCAAATCTGACACTCCTTCACATATATGTCATGGATTTAGTAAGACTCTTCTTTATATATTTGTGAGGTATGTTGTTTTATTTACGTTAATGCTAATGAACTAATTCGTTTTCTTTAGTATGTATCTAGTTGAATGTGTGTTGTTTATGTTATTACGATAGTTGTTATCTTGTGAACTATTTTTTAGGTTAATCAATTATCCTTTTGTATTGTTTGTGTATCTCTTCTAAGATAGTATTATTACTTTCTTTTAAGGGGCTCACTTATTTCCCTTTGATGTGATGGAACCTTTGATGCATTACATTTGATATTTCAAAAATTTCATACACATTCTATCACCAAAGCCATGAATATATTATCTTATGTGTTTATTGTAGCAAATACATATCTTTCAAACCACCTATTTCGCAACTGGTCGTATTCTGGTTGGGGCTCCTACCCCAAATGATGTGGCATCTAATTGGGACTCACATCGGGGAGACCCGCTACGCCCGTTGTCAGCGTCTAGCACCATAAACACTTCTCCTGTAAAAGCTAAAGTAATAGAAAGGTTGGAATTATCAATACATAAATACAATGTACCTACCTTCTCTCCTTTCTTTTATTATCAAAGATCCTCTAGTGACCTTCCATGAATTTATGGTCAATGTGACTATACAACATTGACTTTCCAACTACCTTGATATTTATTCTTAAACCAGGAACGTGCATTACCTCTTGCAATAACCATTGGTTTCTTCATTCTATAATTTTGTCCGTACCTTACCATTTCCCAAAATTTTACATGGTTCATCATCACCCAAAATAAACCTGTCCAAAATCACCTTGAACATAATCTTGAAATTCCTATGGGGTGTGGCATGAAATGAATCCCATAAGTCTATCACCCAATAATAAACATGTTATCTACTAAAAGAATTAAAGAATATTATAACACATCACTTACTACATTTTATTCCATATTATTCTCATGTTTTCCGTCTCCTTTTTCTTCCTTTAGAGACTAATTGTATTTCTTCTTGTGTCCTTTCTTCCCACAATGCCAGTGTTCTAGTCTCCCTCTAGATTTAGATATGTCCTTCTTATACTTTCCATTATTCCCTATGTTCTTTCCTCTCTCCCTCTATATTCCCCTATACTCTACAATAAAATAAATACATGACGTCTCACTCATGAATTTTCATCACATTTCCTTGCTAAGGATAATACCAAGAACATCATAAACTTCAAAATGTTTGAACTTGAGATAGAATTTCTCACATTGATAACCAAGCCATTTGAGCTTTCTAGATATGAATATAAAATAAACATAGCTTTGACCTCATCATCAAATTTTACTCTTATAAAACTTAATCAATTGTTGATTGTGTTAAATTTGTTTAAATGATCAGATATGGACCCACATTTTAACATATTCATATTAAATAAACACTTCCTAAGAAATACCTTATTGAAAGTTGAGGGTTTTTCATACAGTGTATCCAATAAACCATTTGTTGTCTTTCTTTTTGAAATGTTGAAAGCCACTAATGTTTCAAGAATAGCCACATTTTTCCCATTGTATTTATATCAATAATATTTCATTCTTCATCTTTCATAGTCGTTGGCTTCTTTGTTATTCCACCCAATGGTAGATTTTATTTTTTATTTATGATATAAGTAATCTTCCATTTGCATCTTCCATGGTTGATAACTTTTTCCATTTAACTTCTCAACCCTAAAACCTTCTTAAAACATTTATCCCACTACAACCACATCCCTCCTTTCCTATGAGTTTTATTAGCCAAATAAACCTTTAGCTTTGATATCAGTTGTTAGGAATAAAATCACATATGAAAATGAATGCATAAATCAAACATATCATGAAATAATACAAAGGAGACACCAATATATTTGGTTCACCTTATTTGAGCTACATCCATAAAGAAATAGTCAATCCTTCTTTTTATTCCGCCCACAAAATAAATGGATTACAACCTACATCACACCTGCTACAGCCTCCTCTTCTCTCTCTCACAATCTCCTCTCTATGAATTACAATGTTGTCTCAATAATACATAGCCACAATACAATTCACTCATAAAAATAAGCTTGACTTCTAGGGGAAAAAACCCCTAAAATAACGTCTATACTTAGATCTATGACCTAATGATGAATAGTTTGGATTGATTATGAAATTGAAATATTTTATAAGGAAATTTTTCCAAAAATATCTCTTGTGGGGCACTGCCCTAGAACGCCCTACAGGGCAGCTCCAAAAAATAGGTGTTGCCCACCTCGGACTCCATAGTGACACTAGTAGTGGGAAATCCCCCCTACATCCCTTGTTTGTAACTGGCATCCAAACGTGACTAGAAAAATAATACCTTTAAATTAGGAAGATAATCAATCTCCACCAACATGCCATGGGTATATTTTGTCAAGAAAAAAAAACTTTTGGAAATTTAGAGAATTCAAAGCCATGGAAGAGAAATAGAGTGGGAATCACATTAAGATATTCACATCAGATGGAGGTGGTGAGTATAATTCCAAATAATTTACAGCATTCTATAGGAAACAAGGAACCAAAAGGAAGTTTACAGTAAGATACACTCAACAAAAAATGGAGTAGTTGAAACGAAGAACAAGACCATAATAAATATGGACAAAAGTATGTTTAACGCTAAAAAACTATCAAATGATTTTTGGGCAGAAGTTATTACTTGTTTAGTTTATATACAGAATCAATCTCCAACCAATAGTGTCAAGGACAAAATTCTTGAAGAAGCTTGGAGTGGCATGAAATCCAATGTAGCACATTTCAAAAAAATTGGTTGTGGTTCTAAACATGATCTAGAAGAATTGAGAAAGATGCTTGATAACATAAGTGAAAAATATATAATATTGGCTATAGTGAACAACCTAAAGCATATAGACTGTACAATCATATTAGTAAGAAGTTTATAGCTAGAAGGGATTTTAAATTCCAAGAAGACAAGTCATGGCATGATCAAGTTAATATGACAGTTGGAAGTCAAGTTCCTTTTCTACAAGCAAACGAAAAGGTGGATTATATAGGACAAGATGAACCAAGACTTCCAAGGTTATAGGTGGAAAAATATTCAAGACAAGGATGTCAAAGAGTACACAATCTTGCTTCTAGTAGTGATTCATATCCCAAAGTAACCTCTATAAGGAACCAGAAAACAATAAGTTTGAGAGAAACTTATGCACAACTTGATGGTGAGGAAGCACACTTTGTTGTATTATAAATTCACATAATGAGCTTTGAATAACTAGTTAAGGAAGAACTATGGGTTCAAGCTATGAATGAAGAAATTGATGCAACTGAGAAAAAACACACATGGGATATTGTAGACCTACTAGCAATGAAAGAAAGTATTGAGTTAAATGGGTTTACAAAAGAAAATTTAATGAGAAAGGGTAAGTTGAAAAGTATAGCACCAAACTTGTTGCAAAAAAAATTGCTTTACAACAAGGTATGGATTATGGAGAAACATTTGCTCTAGTATCAAGATTATACACAATTAGAGTAGTTTTGGCACATGCAACCCAAAAAGGTTGGCTTGTTTATTAAATGTATGCTGAATCATATTTTTAAATGACAATTTAGAAGAGGAATTCTATGTGAATCAGCCACCAAGATTTGAATTCAAGGGTCAAGAGAACAAATTTTATAGACTGAAGAAAGATATGTATTTTCTAAATATGCTCTATGAGCTTGGTATAGTCACATTGATTCTTATTTGCTCAATAGTGGGTTCAACAAAAGTAGTAATGAACCCACACATTATACTAAAACAAATCAACAAGATAATATTCTAATTGTTTGCCTTTATGTTGATGATAAGATATACATAGGAAATTTGATGTTAAATGATTTGAAAGTTTCCATGAAGATAGAGTTTAAAATGATTGATCTGGGTCTTATGAGGAATTTTCTTGGAAATGAGGTTGAGCAACACAAGGTATTTTTATTTGTTAGCAGAAACATACCACTAATATTTTGAAAAGGTTTGGAATGGATAAAAGCTAACCAACAGATACACCAATTGCAACAAATGCGAAGGTAATAAAATAATATAAACGATCAATATTTGATCTTACTTTGTATAAATACTTGTAGGCAACCTCATGTATATTACAACTACCATGCTAGATATCATGTAATGAGTAAATGTAATTTCAAAATTCATGGAATCTCCTAAAGACTCTCATGAGAAGGTTGGTAAGAGAATCTTAGGATAGATCACAGGCAGAACAAATCATAGAATTTGGTAATCCAGTTCCAACGAAAACATTCTTGTTGGGTACACATACAATAATTTTCTAGGTGGTATTAATGATCGAAAAAACACTTTTGGTTATGCATTCCATTTAGGTATAGTTTAATTTCATGGGAATACGAGAAACATCCCATTGTCATAATATCTTCAAGTGAAGCAATGTATGTAGAAACTACATGAATAACATGTCATGTAATATGGTTAAGAATACTCTTAAGTGATCTTATACATGAAGATAAGGAGTCAACTCCCATCCTTTTTAACAATATTTCAGCCATAGAATTGTCCAAGAATCATGTGTTTCGTTGCAAAAGTAGATGCATTGACACTCATTATCATTTCTTTTATGAGCTTGTTAACAATGGAAACATTATCATACATTTTGCGAATCTCAAGACCAATTGGTACACATTTTCACCAAACCATTAGCATGAGATATTTTTGAATTTAAAAGGCAACACTTAAGCATTGTTTGTGCTACTAGTTGTAATAGTTGAAATTAAGGGGGAGTGTTAGATAGTGTAATTTACCTCGCTAGATAATGTTATCTAGAAATATTTAGAAGAGCTTTAGTTGTTGAAGTTGAATATGTCAAATTAGTTATATCTAGATTATTCCTCTCTAGATATTTTGAAAGAATTATCCTTATATTTTTCTAGAAAAAATTGTATGTATAAGTATGTGCTTTATGGTCCGAGGGGGGAAGCTCAATTGGTGATCAAAGTAATGCGAGTCCTAAGAAAACCAAGAGATCTAAGGTTCAAATACCCCCAGTTGTGGCCCAGTTTACGGAGAGGAGGACAGGTTGTAGACCCATAGAGTTTTACTAGTATCTATGTGTCAAGCGGGGTGTTGGGTTCCTATGGGATAAAAAAATATGTGCTTTATGAATCAATAAAGAATCATCTTCTAGGTTAATAATTTTATGTATTGACCTTGTTGTTGGTTAATTATGTTAGTGTCTCATTTCTCTCTCTGGTTTTATTAAAAAGAAAATATGATGCTACTAATAGTACCTCTTTATTAGTTGGTGGTTGATTTAATATTTTGGTTGCAAAAGGATATTTATTTTAAAAGCCATGGTTTCAAAAAAAAAAACAATTTTAGCCCTAAAAAGGAGAGGGGAGTTGTTACTAAATACACAAGCTTTTCAATTTGAGGGTTAAGTTTAAATAGCTGCAATTTAACCTTAAAAAAAAAATGTTCATGTTAGTTTCATTTTATGATTTTGGAGTTGATTTTAATGTTTCCATTGCCCATATTATGAGCCTATCAATGTCATGGTTGAAAAAGGTGGTATTTTTACCCTAGAAAGAAAAAGGATGCTATTTGTAGCACCAATTTTCATTTTGGGGTTGATTTTGATGTTTTTGACACAAATATATATGTGTGTGTGTGTTGTGTGTGTGGTGTGTGCATGCTGTGTTGTGTGTGTGTGTGTGTGTAGTTGTGTGTGTGTGTGTATACACACACACACACACACACACATATATATGTATATGTATATGTATATGTATATGTACATGTATATGCATATGCATATGTAGATAGAGTATAGGCTATAGTTCAAATTTGAGGTCACGTTTCATGTCAAGTTGGTAACTATGTTGAAGGAGGTATGTAGTTCAGAAAAGGCCACATTTTTCCATGTTTTAAGAAAGCATGATTATAAGGTCAATTTTGGCCAATGGGACCACCACTCTCAAAATAAGGGTTCTCCAAAAAAAAGAGGTTGTCGCTATCAAATAATAACTTAACTCTCATAGGTTTATGGATATGGAGGTGTGTTACATCATAGTAAATCACCATATGTCACAATATCATTGTGAACTGATTGCAAGTGAGGTTCCTAGATATGAAAGTGTTAATTTTGGAAACTAGGTCCGAACTTCACCTGAACAACTCATATAAGGCAGCTAATATTTTTATTGGATTCCTCTCTCTGAGAGGTGTAGGATTGATCTAAAGATCATCCCATTCTAACATGAACAAATGGAATTATGAATTTATTTTGATTATGGACCAATTGTCAAGGTCGACCAGAAAACTCATGTAGGCTCAAAAGCCCAACAGTCACGTTTATTCATCCTCAACGTTTTCATATAAATACATGGTGCCTCCTACTCATTTGGACACTTCATTCACTCACACATCTCTCTTGATTGGATATGTATTTATGAGGCTTCTCTCTCTCCACACGTGCAAAGAAGGGATTGTTCTTTTGTTGTCCCTGCGTTGACCAAAAAAAGACCAAAAATTGCAGAAGGCTATTTTGACTGACATTGTCCATATTTGACTATGGTTTTGTGTGGGGGATCTCTATTTGGGCAAGTCATAATTCTGGACACGAAATCTAAGGTTGTTTGATCGGTGTTGGCTGTGTTAGGGTTTGTATCAGCGTTGACTTTTGTTAACCAGATTTGACTCGACTTTTTAATACTATTTTTGGGTTGATTTAACTTGCTATTGGAGGTCGAGTTGACCAAGTTTGACCAAGTTATTTTGGAGGTCAAAATCTGCCATGTTGACCAACATTGAATTTATAGTTAGGGTTTTTTGTCTCTGTTGTTTGACTGATCATATTTCACTGTGATTGGGCAAGTGAATATTATACATTGTACTCTCTCTCTCTGCTGAAATTTGAAGAATTATAAGAAGAATTGATCAAGAGTTCCCCACATTGGGGTTTGTCCCTCGTTGGTGCCATATCTTGTGTCCTCTTGTCTTGGATAGTCTTATATTGTTATTGTTTATGTTCTATCTTCATTTTATTATCATGTTGATGTGATTTCTAAACTGGATACTGATATTGGGCTAATAAAAAAATTGAAGTAAAATTTCTCTAAGCATATAACATACCATTGTTATCCTAAAATTAATAGAAAGGAACTACCTACCTCCCTCTTATATGTTAAAAGTTAATTATGGTATGATTCATGAACCACCTAGTGAGATTTATCAAAGACAAGGTAGGATAAAGAAAATATGTGTGGGAGAAGTAAGCAATATCTAGCGAAAAAAAATTACCTGAAGAGTTCCGCTCATCCTCTAGATGGTATTATGGATTTTCTATTTTATGGATGAATTTTCACATCATGCTCTTTTTATGGCAGACAAATCACTCTTCCAAACAAGAGCGATATCCCTAGAATCAGATGAGATATAGTAACAAACAAACAAATGATTGCTACCTTTCCTTAATTCATAATTTAAGAATTAAGTGTGATGTATGCAAGAGCCTCTTACCTTTTCTACGAAATGATTGTGGAAGTCCTTATGATGCTTTCAAAATCCTTTCCTTGTTGCTTCAAAGGAAGATATGCATCAACAGAAACAACCAAGGCATAAAATAAAAAAGTAGATGAAGGTAGAACACATCATGGATAGAAATCACTATGTAGCAAAAATCACCAAATTAAACCAATATTCAATTATAAATCGTGCAAAGGATCAAGGAAATTTGTAAAGAGCATTAGAGCAAATGCAAGTAGGAAAGAGCAGTGTTTGTATGAAATATTGAAAAAAATAAGCATTACAACCTTGTCCTTGATGATGTATGCCTCTTCCCAATGGTCTCCAATACGCTCCTTAAATGACAAGCTTTCCAACCTTATTCCAACAACAAAGCTTAGATTGAGAAGTCTGCCCTTAGACCTCTGGTCTGTATTAAATTTATAGGCCAGAGGAGGAGGTTTGAGATCCTCTTATCAAGGGATGAGATCCTCAAAAGGAGAGATTAGGGTTCCACAAAGAGAGGGATTTTTCTCCACGAACAGAGAGATGAGGCCCAAGTGTGTAGAAGCTCGAAGCTTTCAATTGGGAAATAGTCCTCCAACAAAGCTTCTAGAAATAACTTTTTATTTTTACTTACGTTAAGTTATTTGCACAATTCATAGTGGAAGACAGAGCACATATTTGCACTGGAAATAATGGTAAGATATGCATCTATGCTGAATTTGTCTAGGGAACCATGCAAGTGGTAAAAAGTGGGTTTTCGTACCATGTAATCCATAATTCCTGGCATCTTTGGAATTGTTGTGCTTCTAACATTGTAGGGGAATGCTTTGGAACACTTCAATAGATAGCAAGACTTCTGATTTGGCATTCATTTTCCTAATGGTGACAAAATGACGTGTAATAGCTCTGTACATGTCCACTCCTTCATTTTGGTTCTTCGAGTTCTTCTATGCATATGGTATTTTGGTGTTATTTGATCCTTGGTATTTATTTGGAACCTAACCTTCTATTTTTTTAGATTTAATTTATGCTAGTTGTGGCCTCTTAGTTTCCTTTTATTCTCTTTTGTGTGTCTGGTTCTTCAGTTTTTTTTGGCTCTAGTCATTCTAGTTCCAAAGAGATGTTGACTCTTAGTGCCCTATTGGTTATGTTGTGTGGTTTATGGTGCAGTATGTTTTTTCCTATGCTCTAGCATCAGTGTCCCCACAAAAAAATTGTATGAGTGGCAACTTTGGACTCTTAAGAATCTTTTGATGAGCTAACATCATTTTCCCTCTTTGTTTGACTTGTCCATGGACTATAAGGGAACCCAAGAAGTTCGAATGGTCCTTCTAAGACACGAAGAATTTTAGGTCCCTATAATACTAGTGTATTCCCTTATTATCATTGTCATTGTAACCCCTTATTATTATTCTTGTGCCCGCGTTGTCCACATATTGTTATTATTGTGCCCCATGGAAGCCCACTATTGTTATTTTGTGCCCTTACATTATTATTATTATATCTGCTCTGATATTGTGACCCCTTAGACTCCTATATATAGAAAGGAGGTATTTTCATTTGTATCATCCAAGAATTGTTCATTTTTGTAATGTAAGGGAGGTTTCCCCTACAAAGAGACTACTTTTGAAGTCGTTGAGCTATCTCTTTCTTCTATTTTTTTACGCTGGTTGCATAACAATTGGTATGAGAGCTTTGGATTCTAGGGTTTCGTGGCTTTAAATAGGTCATTGTGTAGTTTTCCCTATAAGTTTTTTTCTACGAAGCTTCAGAAGTTGAAATTAAAACCCATTTGAGACAAAATCATGATGAACCTCATGACCAAATTTTAGATCTTGTATCACTATATTTTCAGAGATATGAACTGAGAAATTTATGGTTTTTGAATACTTCCGAATTCGATCTCAAACAAGTCACCTTGGGAAAATCATCATAAATTTTTTTCTAAGAACTGGATTTAAATTTCGTAAAAGGTGATAGAAAGAGGACATATGTTCGTGTGTTTTGTATCATTTTCAGAGACGTAGGTTGAAACAATGACACGTGGCACATCGTACAAGTTCGCTCTACTGAACCAATCTATAATTAGGTCATCGCGGGAGATTGGACATAACTATTTCTTGAGAATCCAATTGAGATTAGGCTTGTGGGTTTGGAAAGAGCACTCATAGGAATATTATAGGCCAAAATTTTGAAACTTGGAGATCTGAAATTATAGAGTTACAATCGTTTCAAGATCGAGCTCATACAAAGTGGAAAAGAAAGGTGTGTAGTTTTTTTTAAATTTGCATAAGTTTTGTTGGAGAAAGTAGTTCGAAGTTATTCAAAGAGTATTGTGAATCATAATTATCATTTATTGATAACCTGAAGAAATAAAATGGAAACACCTAGTAAGCAACCTGAAATATCTACTATGACACATGAAGAAGAGGAAGAAATGGAACATGATAAATCAAAATTACGAGACCAAGTGCAACAAATTTCACTCTCACAAAAAGTAACTGAAGCTAAGATGGATGGTTTAAAGAATGGAATGGAAGCTAATATGGATGGTATAGAAGAAAAACTTAAAGGAAACATGGAAGATTTGAAGATAGATTTTACAAAGTTGTTACAAGAAATGCTTACTAATGGAGAAAGGGTAGTGATCTAGGTGACTCCAGAGACACACATAAGACAAGAGGGCTTATGGAAGCTCAAAAATCAAATTGATCAAAATGTTTTCGAACCAGGACTACAACATATATCTTGTCAACCTGATCGTAAGGGTGTGAATGGTTCATTCATCCAAGCTTGTATGAGGGAGAACGAGCTAGTCAAAGTTGGGCTATGGACCAGGTAGTGTCCTACAAATTGACCGACCCTGGGGCATGAAATCTAGCTCCTGAAAGCGAGCAAAATTGTGGCCTCGTTAAATTTCCCAATATCCCTTATTTTCAAAAGATTTTAAAAAAACATATTTTAATAAATTTTCATGGGTCGACAGGCCATGACCCCCATTGGCCCTCCCTCAACCACCACCACATAAATCAAAAAATAATTATGGGTCGGCGACCATGACCTCGCCGAACCCTCTGGGCACCATATTATATGCCCCACCTTAAAATATGGGTGGTGGGCGGGCCACCTCCGATGAACCTAGCCCATGCCCCAACACAACACATGCCATATATTAATGGGCCAGAAGGAATCGAACCCACCCGACCACATGGCCGGCCTACACCACGGGCGTCCCAACCAATAAACCATGAACCAATTAATACATCGCACCAAAAAAAGTGCCCCCCAATTAATACATGTGCTGCAGAGATTATGGGGGTAGGCCGCCCAATGCGAACTCAACCCCCAAAAACAAAATGTTTGTGGTTTTTTTAAAACAATAAAGGTTTTTAAATGGAGGGGTCAAGTTTTGACCACCCGACCTTCTCCTTATAATTTGGAATCCTTACCAATCCGCCCAACTGACCTCATTGAAGTATTTTCCCACCAAAAATTTATATAAACCCTCATTTCATCAGTGCTCCCAAGCATGGAGGAGCCAAGAGCATGCATGGAAATCGAGGCAATTTTTAATTAACTTATTTTCAAGTGGAACCATGAGCCCAGAGAAGAGGCAAGCGGAACCATGATTGGGCGAAATTCTCAGGAGGGTAAAATTTTTGTTGTGTCCAAATTGGATAAATTTTATGTCAATCTTACACCTCTCAACGACACGAACCTGATGGTGCAGTCAGTTTCCTAATCTGAGCAGCAGATTTTCTGAGGACCCAGAGGAGGGAATATTTGAGGAATATTGGGGGAATCTAAAATATTCATTAAGCCCCAGATTTCCATTTTCTCATAATTCAGAAATTTGACAGTTGATTTTTCACTATTCAACGCCACAAATATGATGGTGTATTCATATTTCCCATTTGATCATTTCGTTTTTCAGCCACTTTTCTAAGTGGAGTGTATGTGTCAGTATTCAATGTGCGAGCAGTCATTTCGGGAGATTCGACGCAGCGAGATTGATGGTACAACAAACTTTAGTAATTTGACATCCTCTTCTTCAAATGGCCCCAGGATGTCAGGTATATGTCGTATGTTCATGTACTTCTTTTTTCTATGAGATGCATTGTGCTGCATAAATCCTTGTTTGATGTTTGATGTGAGATCGTGTTTCTTACTTGTCTCTTGATTCCTGCTTGATGTGACACGGAATCATTTGTGGGATGTACTTGTTGTCATGATTCGTCATGTTTTGTTGATATCCATTTCTCATTATGTTGATGGGATACGCATGTGTCGCCACGTATGTTTGCATTGAGATACCTTTTATGCCATGTTGGCAGGATGCTCATTATCATCATGCATAAGTTTATGTCATACTGATAGGAGTCCTTTTTGATTGAGAGTTCCTGTAGTGGAACATCTCTTGGAGCCACTCCCACGTGAGAGAATTTTCCTTATATGATAGCGATGTCGCCTCTTATGTACATCATCACTATTGACAACACTTGATGCAGCAGCCTACACCATCTTGACACCAAGGCCTGAAGACGTAGTCCCTCCTGGAAAAACTCTGTTATCAATGTCTTGTGTATTATGTTGTTGATGATTGTCATGTTCCTTCTTCTTTACAACATGCATTTATGTTCTTTTATGCTATTTTAAATGCAATTCTAATCACATCACGAAAGCAACAAATCTTGGTTAAATCCGAGAGTTGAGTCAACTTGGATCAGGTAGTAAAGGAAACTCATGATGATAACAAAAGAAATGTTAGTCATGATTTCATAGACTCTAACGGTGGATTGAAGACCAACCATGTTCCAAAGATCGATATGAGGAAGTTTGATGGCAAGGATCCTGTAACATGGACACTATATATGGAGCAATAGTTTGATCTCCATAATGTGTAAAACACGCAAAAGGTACACATTGCAACTCTATATTTGGAACCCAATCAGTTTGTATGGTATCGATGGCTTTGCTCTTGTAAACAAATTGTAACTTGGGCAATCTTTACAGAAGAAATTATAACACATTATGAGGATACAAAAAGCAACATTTTTTTTATCCAATTGATAAATCTCAAACAAAAGGGTTCAATGGTGGAGCACAATGAGGACTTCCAAAAATTGAATATAAGGGTAAAATATATTCCAAGGAGCATAGGATTGATGTATTCATATGGACTTTGTTATGAAACTAGCTCAAGAAAAGATAGAAAAGATAGATCAACGCCTTAGAATTCAGCCTCTTCGAGGGGGCAACCTCCTTTACATTACATAAATGAACAATTCTTGGATGATACAAATGAAAATACCTCCTTTCTATATATAGGAGTCTAAGGGGTCATAACATAATCAGAGCCTATGTAACAATAATAATGTAATGGCACAATAATAACAATAGTGGGCTTCTATGGGGCACAATAGTAACAATATGGGCACAATAGGGGCACAACAATATTAATAAGGGATACAAATACAATAGTAATGGGGTAGTCACTAGTATTATGGGGACCGAACATGCCCCTCTCCTTCAAAAAAAGTGTTGTCCTCAACGCTTGAGTAGTTCTAGATGCTTCTATATAAAATTATCATCCTTCCATGTGGAACCTTCAGCAAATAAGTTCTTCCACTTGATAATATACTCTGAAATTGATCGATTTTGTAGCTGTCGAGTTCTTGTTTCTGTGACTGCTTCTGGTTCTAATATAATTTTTCCTTCCTCGTCAAGTTCTGGCAATATTGTATGAACTGGTAGCTTATCGCCTATAACCTTCTTTAAACATGAAACATGGAAAACTGAGTGCAATCAAGAAGCTGTAGGAAGCTCTAATTTGTATGCCATAGTACCAATCTTTTGCAACACCTTGTATGGACCATAATACTTTGGTGATAATTTATTATCCTTCTTAGCTGGCTTGAGGGACATTTGCTTATATGGTTGTAGCCTTAAGAATACCCAATCACCTACATCAAAACTTCTTTCACTGATGTTGATCTGCCTGTTGTTTCATTCTATTATGTGCCAACATGAGGTTATCCTTTAAGAGTTGGAGGACTTGTTGTTGATGTTAGATGTGATGTTCCACTGCTTGAACATTAGAATTTTCTCTTACATATGATGTGATGGATGGTGGCTGATACCCATAAAGTGCCATAAATGGGGTCATTTTTGTTGCTGTATGGAAGGAAGTGTTATACCACCATTCAGCCAGAGGCAACCATTGGACCCATTGTGTCTATTATCAGATACAAAGCAACGAAGATATCCTTCCAAACATTTGTTTACTATCTCAGTTTGCCCATCAGATTGAGGATGATAAGATGAGATATGAGCTAACTGAGTACTAAGACAAGAAAATAATTCTGTCCAAAAATTTCCAGTTAAAATGGGATCTCTGTCACTTACAATAATCTTTGGGTTTCCATGTAGCTTTTGAATTGTTTCCATAAATGCACTAGAAACTGTACTGCCTTTAAATGGATGTGATAATGCACAAAAGTGTGCATACTTGGTAAGTCTGTCAACTACCACCATGATGACACTCTTTCCCTCAGACTTGGGTAAACCTGTGATAAAATCCATTGAAACCTCCTCCCAACGTTGGCTTGGATGGATAAAGGTTGTAATAGACCCGGTGTCT
>APFE031534213.1:210994-257189 GCA_000404065.3 Pinus taeda | reverse complement strand
ATCCTATACCATGGGCCAAAACCATAGCATCAGAAAAGGCGAGCTAAATACCACGGGCCAAACATAAGAAACCCCACGTGAGCGCGCTTCACTGCCTTGAAGTGAGTGAACTGGGGTTCCGCACCTACTGAACGGGTAACCTGCGGGTATGACCGCACCTCCTGCACGATGAACCTGCGGGTCCGCACCTTTTGAACCATTCACCTACAAGCCTCTTAATTTCCATCATTTTGAGAGCCTGAACATACCATTTCCACTTGAGTGAGTTGCCATCAAGTACAACGCCTGTATCATAGAGCCATACCAGAATCATAATGCCAACACCTAGGTCTCTACTAGGCAGGCTCCTACTCTACCTCTTAGATCTGGCTCTTGGATTTCCACTATGGCTTTATATTCTTGTCTAGCACTTTCCATTTGACTTTGAACTCCAACCCTTGTTAATATAAGAAGGATTAAGTCTTCTAGCTATACATGCCTCAAAAATACACCTCAATCACAACTATGTGGATAGCTAAATCCTTTCACTAGAAACATTCCTCCAAAGATTTGCATGGATTAGCACCACATGGTCATCATTCATCCCATTGCATTATAATATTTATAATTTCCAATAACAGTTTAGCTGAAGGGGTTAGAGAACATTAAGGTAAGAAGGTTGTTCCCTTTGAGGGGAAATTGACTAACATGTACGCAAATATAAAGGTCTATAGGCTTCACTAAATGGACATATAATAGGATCGACTATCATGTGCGAAAATGACCTAAAAACAAATACCATATGGGCTGACCAAAATAGAAGTATGATGTCTTATTAGTGTAAAGAAGAAAAATAAAATAAGAAAACCACCTTGTTTTGTTTTTTTTTTTTTTTTTTTGGGAGGGGGGGGGGGGGGGGGTGTTACAAGGGGTTAAGGGGGTGAGTGTTACACTGAGAATCTTGGGACTCAAGTAGTATACCCTTTGATTTACACCAACTTCATACTGGTGAGTCGATGACTGATATGTTTGATGTTGCATTGTTCTAAAATTAGCAACTACAATAATTAAGGTTTTTCTTATGGCTGTTATATGTCTAGAATCTAGATTTTCTTTTGTACTCTTGGGAGAAGAAATTTTCAACTTTTTACTCCCAAATGGTGCAACCAACCTTGCTCCCACAGTGGTAACTAGATATCCACTTCACCTTATCTCAATAATTTCCTCGATATCCAGACCTAGTCAGGATTCCCAGTTATGAACAAATTTGCGATTGTTTAGCAACATTCATTAAAATTCTAATGCAAACTGCAGATGGAATTACAAATGCTCACATAGAATTCACATTTTACACATCAAAATTTCATTGATTCACCCACTTCTTAGCATGATAGATGGCTACACAAATGTAAAACAGCAAGGGAATTCTATAACAAATCCATATGAATTTACTCATTTAACAATGGATTTCATGCTAGATCATGCCTACATTCAAATCCATGAGGATTAATATTCTATTTTCTATACAAAATTCAAATAGTCGCTAATTTTTATAATAGAATTTGTCCAAAAAACTGACTGCATGGAATGGGAATGATTCAAAGCCCATCCATAGATATCTAGCATGGATATCGACCCAAGCCAAACTAGTAAACCAAAAGGACTAAGATATACGTGCAAAGATGATGTTGTTTCAATGTTATACAAATGAATTATTATATTTTATGTCTTAAAAGTTAATAGTTTCCCAATATCATTATTAAATAATTTTTGTGAAATTCCATTTTGCCTCAAAATTCAATTTTTGATATACGTTCTTTCAATGTTGACTTGACAATTCTTTTGCAAAGTACAATTCAATTTTCTATGAACAAGTGAATTTATATGAAGCATATCTCAACTCTTGGAAATTTTTGATGCAGGTTTGCAGATTGATTTGAAATTTTACTTGTGGAATATTCAATGAGACGTCAAAATATAATCGTGGGAAGAAACCATCAAGAAAAATGGATGTATTATCATACTTTCAAAAGGATCCATCCAAAAATACACATTCTCTTCATGATTCAATCTCCTTTAAACAATTTGTTACTGAGAGAGAGGTAAACTCTTGTTGAAATGCATTTGATATCCATATGATGGATGAAATAAATTATAGGTTCCTCAAGTCATCAGGGTGAGATAAATGCAGTTTCAACAGAAATTGGTGATGAAAATGTTAAATATTTTTCCTTGGAAGGTGACACAATCCATTTGCGGAAAAGGAAAAAACGCCAATGGACCATAGGGAGACAATTCCAAGAAAATTGGGTCTCAAGTTTTCCATTTATACAAATGAGAACGAGGTTTTTCGACAAGTTAGATGTAATGTGTGTAGTTGGAAAACTCGAAAGAATTTCAAATGAAGCTAGATATAGTACAAAAGCATGCAGGAAAGGTGTATCAAAAAAAAACTTTAAATGGTAAACAGAAATGTATTGTTAGATGGAAATCTTATTAGGAATGTCAACATATTGAATATGCAGAAGAATATAAAAAATATTTAATAAGTAATATGAAACTTGAGGCAAGTGGAGGAACCATCATATCTCTATTTGAATAGACGAGGGAAAAAAGTTTGTTATCCAAGACGATACAATTGAGCACTGTATTTCACATCTTATCTAGAGGTCATCCTATGAAAGATTATCTAGATCACAAGAAATTTCTATCTTTTCTTCAAGTGTCAAACTTTCTATCTTCTCATTGGCATGTAACCAGTGGTTGGTAATGGGCAAGATATATAGCTCAAGTAGAAAGGATGATTTGAAAGAGAAGATTGCAAATGTTAGGTTTTGGCGTTGTCTTTGGATGAGGTTACGGCTATAGATAATACTTCATGGACTTGCATGAGCATTTATATGGTTAATGACCATATTATGCATTCTTATCTACATGGGATTAAAAATATGAGAAAGACTTCTACAGCTGAAAATATTTATGAACTTGTTCGTAATGGTTTGAAGGAAAGTGGTATGGATCATTAAATG
Source organism: Pinus taeda (assembly GCA_000404065.3). Classification (NCBI taxonomy): domain Eukaryota; kingdom Viridiplantae; phylum Streptophyta; class Pinopsida; order Pinales; family Pinaceae; genus Pinus; species Pinus taeda. The sequence goes on along the minus strand of APFE031534213.1, from coordinate 254,181 downwards.
ATTGCAAAAAAGTTGGTATGTGTTGGAGCAGTTGGAGCATCGGTAATGCAAGGACAAAGGAATGGCCTTTGTGTTAGGCTACAACTATCAACTTCACCATATATGCTTAATATTCATTGTATGGCTCATAGGATGAATCTTGCATTTAAACTAGTAAGCAAGTTTCCATCAATTTCAAAATTTGAAGATCTTGTACATGAGACTCAAGCATACTTTTCTCGTAGTCCCAAATGAAATTTAGAGTTTCAACAATTTGAAAATGGTGTTACAAATGGAAAAAAAACTATTGAAAGATGTTGATACAAGATGGATCTCATTAAATGGACCAGCTCAAAGACTATTTAGTGAGTTCAAACCTTTGGTAGGGTTGATGTATGAAAATTGCTACAATGTAGACAAAACTCAAGATCTTCTTTCTCGACTAACTAATATAGAGATATTATTGACATTCGATGGAATTCTTCCCATGCTACATGAATGAATGTCCTCGTGAAATTTTCTCATAATCGACAATGTATATTGCGGAATACACAAATGCAAAAAAGTCAGCATGTCTTGCATTGGATAATTTGTATATGATGCCAAACTCTTTTACTGGTCTAGAGTTTAAAAGTTGGAGTAAGATCATCAATATAGAAAATACTTAAAGAAAATTTACGTTTGATGAAAAAGGGATATTATGTATCGCAATGCATGGGTATATGGTTCTCTTTCATTATATTAGTAAGATGGGACGAATCACCAAATATTGCCCCATGTCAAGAGACCAATTTGATAACATTGTGATTTCAATGAGACAAAATTTGATAGAAATTGCAAGATCACTATCATTAGAGATAAGAGAACTATTTCCTCGAGATGAATTGTTGGAGGCCATGTGTGTGGTATACCCTCAATATTGGAACAATTGTCAATGTCCAAGAACCTTTAAAGGCAATTTTCAAGAAAGATTAAAATGTTTAGTAGACCATTTTTGCAAGAAAGTCTCGATACAAGGAGAACAAATTGAAGGTATTTTAGATTCATCAAAATTGTATCAACAAGGTGGACGCTTTGCTGAAACAATGTGGAAGCAATATCATTTTTTGGAGAATCCTAATGAAAATTGTGTTATAACAAGATTATGGACTACTTTAAGTGCTAGCCAATACCTGCAAGAAAACATATCAGAATATTTCAAATTAGCATATTTGTGTCAAACCATAATTTTGGGATTAGTGGAGGATGAGAGAATTTTTAGTGCATTATTACTCTTGAATTCTAAGTTGAGGAACAAGCTTGATAAACATGTGGATACATGTTTAAGATTATATGTAACAAAGTATGACATTGACAATTTTCCATATGAAAGAGCGCTAACTCTTTGGCGATCAGATTGTGATAGAAGGGGAGAAAAAAATATAAAAAAATTCTCTAATGAACTTGATATAGAACATAATTTTTTGGAGGCTTGTAATGAAATTTCATTTAGAGAATATCATGTTCACAGTTTAGAAAATGAGGACCAAGATGAGAAATGGGAAATTGAAATGCCCTAGGACCCTTATTTTGGTATACATGTTCCACTGATCATGCAAGATTACAATATGTTGAATTCTGGTAAAAATAGGTTCTATATTTGTAGTTTCCATTGTAACATTACAACGGCATTACTTTGATGCATGTTATTTTAATATTGATGTTTCATATTTAATCATTACACTGTTTGTTTCTTATCTGCGACAGGAAATAAAGCTGGATTTGATGAGGTTGGGACCTGTTTCTTTTCACATAGATAATGTCTGACTATTATTAAATGATAAATAACTAATTTAACAAGACTAATGCAAAGCATAATTGGGCTCATTCAAGTACATGAAACTACCTTGATAGCTAACTCTGATATCTTGGAAAATTTTAATGGTTTATATGATGCTTGTGTTTGGGGCATTTTATTGAGTTTTGAGTTTTGTTTTGTTCAAAGATTATGGTAGTCCCTTAAATTATTTTAGTTCTTACTTCATGCTTAGATTCATAGATCTAGTTTTATAATTATTATTGCTTTCTTTATATATTTTGTGGTTTGAATAAAGTTGTTTTTATTTCCTTTCACTTTGTGGCATGACTTTGTATACTAGTATGCTTATTTTATATTTTCTTAGAAAATAATTATTGATATTTGGAAAGGGAAATGAGCCTTGGGTAGCTAAGCAAGGAGAAAAATGGTTTATGTACTAGGTTTCTGTGCATTCATAGTAGGAGACCTATTGACATGAGACCGACATTATTTTGTATAGTATTGTCAGTCATTTGTCAACCAAGCTTTTAAATCTTTCAGGTACTAAGTTGTTTAGGTCCCCACATGTCCTTATGACCATTAAGGGATGAGATAACATGATTCAGTCCAACTCATGCCCCAAATTTACTTTTTACCTATTGATGTAAGTGTTTTGTTACCACTTATCACCAACAAAATTCTACCATAACATAACCCAACTTGAAGACAACACTTCTCATCTTCCTTTTACATAAATTCTCTATGGATCTCCCTACTATACTTTCCCGAGACCAACGTCCCTTCTTGGTAGGTCTCTCCACCATACCACTAATCGCACAATAGACACACATTAGTAACTACCACATTCTATAAATCTCTCTAGTCTCAATTATTGGTGTCCCTATCACACTCGACCAATACAACCTTGCAAGTCGATTTTTTGTTATTTTTTGTATTTAAATTTAGCACCATCCTAGAGTAATGAGTTAATGTTCTTTGGATTTGATCTTTGATTGGAAATGAAGTCGGATTTGATGAAGTTGAGACCTATTTCTTTTCACATAGATAGTGCCCTAGTATTAAATGATAAATAACTAATTTAAGAAGTCTAACGCTAAGAAACAATGAGCTTATTCAAGTACATGAAATTGTGTTGATGTTTAGCTCTGATATCTTAGAAAATTTTAGCGGTTTATTTGTTGCTTGTTTAGAGGATTTTGTCAAGTTTGAAATTTTTGGTTTGTTTTGGTCAGATTTTTTTAGTCCCTTGACTCACTTCATGCATAGATCAATAGATCTAGTTTATTTTTATAATATTATTGTTTTATTTATATATTTGGTGGTTTGAGGAAAGATATTTGATTTCCTTTCACTTTGTCGCATGATTTCATCATCTTCACCTTTTAGAATATAGTAAAATATTATTTTTATTTTATATTTTCTTGGAAAAGAATTATTGATATCTGGAAAGGGAAATAAGCCCTGGGTAGCTAAGCGAAGAGAAAAATGGTCTATGTACTAGGTTCTTATGCATTCATCGTAGGAGACCTATTGGCATGAGACCGACATTCCCTTTATGAAATTACATTTTTTATGCCAAGGCGGAGCTGAGTTCGTTGACCTGGGAAGAACAATGACAACTGATCATAATACTAAGGATATTAGAATGTTGGTTTCAAAAGCAGGATTGTGAAAAATTTTTGAACTAGTTCTTATTTTGGTCATATTTTCTACCAAATTTTTGTCTTGCTAATTTTTTACATTTGTAATGACCTTATGCAAAGTTGGTTTAAAGAACCCGATGTTAGAGCGAGAATACTCTCTACAAATCACAAGGACAACATTGACTTGGATGACCAATGCTTGGAGGGAACTCGAAGTTCTTGGCGTTGCCGAGTCTCTTCGCTCAAAGTGTCAACACATACAATGGTATGGACATAACATCACTTAATTTGATCCTCTTTACTAATCTCCTAACATCATTTCAATACATCAAATTTTTATGTTTTCATGGGATTAAGAGATACATCAGCACTTTTATTTTGTCTTGGAAATACTAAATTATTTTGTTCTGAGATCACCTAGTTTGAGTTGTTCATTGCAGCCACCACTTGATCCTTTAACAATACTTGAAATTCAAAGCGTAATAAATCTCTTTTAGTTGCTTTCTGGAAGAAGATTTATACAAGCCAATGAATATTACTATGATTAAACTAGATGTTGCACTTGGTACCATAGGCCTTGTAATAGGGTTGTACTCCATTTCAGTCTATAGTTGTAGCCTGATTTCTAACTGCTACATGTACAATGACATATGATATAATTTATTACCCACATAACTCTAACGTCTAATCTTCTAATAGATCATGTAATGAAGAAATATTTATCTTTGAAAAGCTATGGACCCACGTCGTACAGCTTGATAATTAACATGAATTTTGAGTCTATGACATTGCACAAATATTTTTACTTGGGTTTGCACTTAGAAGATATTATGATCTTGTTGTAGATCCTTGTATTGGTTTCCCAATGCCCTTTTTTTTTTAAGATCTACCTTGATTTTATAATGATAACTTACAAAAGATCACTTATACATACAACATATGCAACAAAAGTTAAATTTGCTCAACTTCTTTTGGTTATATTTGAAAAAGCTAGTTTTTCTCATCCTGATAGGTAAATGTTTGTAGATGAAGGTTCCATCTTGGCAACTCTGCCATAAGGAAATTTTGTATATTTTGTTGTTGCTTAGTACAAAATCAAGCAATTTTTTTTTTTAAACTCAACATTGGTTGCATTTAGGAGCAAAGAGTTGTCCCCATGTCTTCTTCAAGCAAGAAAGTTGTATGGTCCGACGATCCTGCCATATGACTGTTGACAACTAGCTTATGGTACAAGGCTATCTTTGATGATGAAGCAGTAGTAGTAGCTTGGTGGTGGGGAATATTTGGAAATTTCAATCTTCAATGAAATCAGTGATTTTTATGTGATTGGCCCTAGCGAATAATGTTTTGACATGAGAGGTTCTACAAAATAGGGCAAGATAGGGTCCTAGAATTTGCAGTCTATGCAACTGTGAAGGGGAAACAATAGACCACGTGATGGTGTTAATTTGTGTTTTTTCTCAAGAGGTATGGGGAGTTATTCTCCCTTTATTTGAGGATAGGGTACTTGGCAGGAGGCTTCCTTTTTGGACTGTTTGATGATAGAGCACTCAAATAACATAGATCATTGCCCCTGATTGCCTCTAGAGCCATCTGGATAGGAAAGAAGGAATAACAATTTTGTAGACAAGGAGATCCCTCCTTTTGAGGTACATCATCAAATAAAATACCCATATGAAGGTATAAAAATGACTCCAAAGGTTAAAGTTCCAAGGTGGGTTGCAATATAGAGGTTGATAAAACTTATCAATGGCCTTTCTTTGTTGGTGCTTGCCAAGGTGATATTCTTGTTCTATATATTATCTGTGAATATGTGTGATATTCTTTTTCTATATATTATCTGTGAATATGTGTGATATTCTTGTTCTATATATTATCTGTGATCCGAACCCAAGTCAGTTGCTCCTACATGTGTGATATTCTCGTTCTGTAAATTATCTGCGATTCGAACCCAAGTCAGCAACGTGCAGGAGGAAAATTTGAACTGGTGCTACTTTTGGTGTCTTTCATGTCTACCTCTGCCAGAGAATTATCCGCAACACATCAAGTTATAGATTCACATGTCTACCAATATTTGATTATTTTTTACATTTTGAAGTGGGCATAGAGGATAGCTCTTGTTTCAAGTGCAAACGTATTCATTTTAGGTCATAATGGGTAGTCGAGTAGTAGGTATGGGCTTGTTGGGTCAATATAATTTGAACCCAACAACATATTTGATGCCCAAAACTTCACAACTAGTTTTGGGGGTTCCTTGGCAACAGAAAAGTATAAAATTATGAGGTTTGAGATCGTGCCCATCATATAAACCTTTTGTATCACAACAAGCTTGACATTGGGAAATCCTTTGGCGTTCATGCTGGTGCAACCCTACAACTTCCCAGGTGTGCATGTTGTTCACAATTCACACTATGATTTATTTATTTATGTATTTGTTTTTGGTTGAAATTATTGCATATATAGATAGTTGTGTGACATCCTTGATCATCCTACCATTTGAAGACAAAGTGAAGAAAGAACATATCATAGTTGCATATAGTTTAACTTGGAGGTTCTTAGAAGATTCATTTGTAAATTGAGTTGCTGCAAATAAGCTTCTTATCTTCATCTAATGAACTATGTCAAATACTTCGGTTTTATTTATAGTTTTGTTGGGTTAATGGCTAGTGAATGCCTTGATAAAGACTTTGTTCTTGATCTAGATTCCCCTGGGATGCCAGCAAATAGAAATTGTAGACCTCAATAATACAATTAATGCTCCTGTCAAACCATGCCTCAGTTATCGAGGGTACTAAATTTATTTTTATTTCTTTATCTAGTTTGTAAATTACTTCGTGCAAAGGGAAAACATAGCTTTGTAGATTCTCCTCTAAGTGAGATCGATCCTAAAATGAATGTGATAATTGAGAAAGAAAAGCAGTCGCAATTCTATGGCTTGGAACTTATTTCTTCTGAAAATTTTACATCTTGGGCAGTTATGGAAGTTGTTGGATCATGTCTAACAAACAAGTAGTCAGAAGGACTCTCTGGTAAGAGGTAAGTCCCTGAAGATATAACTTGGAATGTGAAGAATGGTACCATCGTGATTTTGATTGTGTCTAGGCTGCGTGGCAATTTCTTCTTGCCACTTGGTATTTTTTCTTGTTAAATTCAGTTTCTCTTAGCTTTTGGAAAAGTGATAGGCTTTGCTAGCAGAGGGCCCTAGAAGCATTCCACCTTGACAACAGTACATGGGGTTTTAATTTTCAACCTTTATCTCGATCCCCAGCTAATTTTTTTGTCTATACAACTCTCCTCCAACCACATCATCGCATTATGGTGTGTATGGTTCTAAACTACAAACCTCCTTTGATACAATTATCATTCCTATTTTGGCATGTAACATGTGAAAAATTTATTTGCAACGTTTAGGGTTTGGACTTACCACATGGAGGGAATTTGTCTCATGGATTCATGACAGCAAAAAAGTGAGTATTTGCTACATCAATTTACTTTGAATCAATGCCATATCGTCTAGATGAGTCCACAGGTGAGCTCACATTTCTAGTCTAATAATAATTAGGAGGGAAACAATTCCATGATTGAAAAATATTTAACCAATCTTTTAGGAAAGTGTTCAAAGTGTTAATGGTTGGGTTTGTTAGTCCCCTAATTTTCATCCTTTTTTACCATTTTTCCCTTCCCAAATCATAAATATTTACCCCTATTTTACTCATCTTATGCGCCCTCATCTTGCACTAGTGCGAGAACGATGACACATTTTGCATTAACTTCATATTTTACATTTTTTAATTTAATTTAACATTTACTAACTATTTATTACGTGATTTCCTGCTTAGAATTACTTTTGTAACTTATTGTTACCTCCTATGTTATTTAATAGTTAAATGCCCACCTTGACCGCTGATTTTAGTGCAGATCAGATCTCGCACAAGTCCCAACGCCGCAAATCTTGGCAACAAATCCAGATCTCTTAGATTGCCACCTAATTTTGCATCGCCTTAGCCACAAACAACAGAACATATTTGAAGGCAGTCGAGTCCCAATTATGATAGCAATTCAATCTGGAGTAGCTGAGATCGGACTTAGGAGGAATGAACAGCTGGAGATAGCCACGGCCTATTTTGTTAAAATGTCTAATTGTGGAGGCCGAGAGCTTATTTTGTAATCGGTTATGTAATCTGGTGTAACGAAAGCTTATTTTGTAATCGGTTATGTAATTTGTTGTAACGGAAGCTTATTCTGCAATCGGCTATGTAATGAGTTAAACAATCCTTTTGGCCTTCGGCCAAGGATCTATATAAGGAGAAATGTAAATATGACGAAATGCTCAATGGTTGATAGAATTGCATAGAACACATAATAGAACTAGGAAGGCAGTAATAGGCCTGTCTTTTTTTATCGCCCAAACCTGGGTTGGATATGTAATCACGCATGTATTTGCTTTGATGATTTAATAAGAAGAGCTCTGCCTTACGCTTCATGAATTTTATTTTTTATGTTTAACAATTGATGAATTGATTCAGTACTGAGTAGTGTTTCCATTTGAAAGGGAAATGCGTTGGTTTCCTACGGCCCAGCTAACCCAGCACATTCTCCCTCTTTTCTGATCTTGTAATTTATGTTTTTGAACTGCCAAGTGTGATTCAATTGACAACATTTGAATTTTTGTCTGAGTGAAAGCAGATCTGTAGCATGAAGTAGTTAAATTTCCTTTTCTGCATCTGATTTTGGTTTGGTTTTCCCCGCCTGGTTCGAGCAGGAGAAATTACCTGCACCATTGCACATTGGTGTTCTATTCACTTTCGACCCGATTGGTTTGGTTTTCCCCCACCTAGTTTGAGCAGGAGAAATTACTTGCACCAGTGCATGTTGGTGTTCTATTAACTTTCTACACGATTGGTTTGGTTTTCCCTCACCTGGTTCAAGTAGGAAAAATTACCTTCACCAATGCATGTTGGTGTGTTATTCACTTTCTGCATGTATGGTTTGGTTTCCCCCTGGTCCAAGCAGGAGAACTATTCCTGCACCAGTGCTAGATAGTGTGATGTAGTAAGCCTCTTTAATTTACTTCTAACAGCTTTCTTACTTTCACAAACAAGATAAATTGAAAAGATCGTTTCTTTACTTCTGTAGACATTCATCTTTTTTATATGAAATCTAGATTCATAACACTTTCAATAATTAAGCATTGATTTCAAGAATTAAAATTTTAAGTTTAAGAAGCTCTAATCATGTATAAGAACCAGTTTCTTGGTACTAGATCTGAGTGCTTTGGACTTGAGAAAGTTCAAGCTCTTGCACGAAGAAAAGCACTTTTAGTACAGACATTACTTCACACCTTCTGCATAAATCGTTATTCCTGCACTAGTGCAAGATCGATTCCTACAAGAAGGACATATTTATATGAGCGGGTTTGAAGGGGCCCATCTATTGAAGACTGCTAAGCTGTATTTGCTAAAGAAAACACATTCTCAGTAGTTAATCAATAGTCAACTAGAGCAATTGCCTCCTTTTATTTCTGAATTGTTTTGCAAGTACATTTCTTCTTGTTCCAACCATGGATTATTTTGATGGTTCGAGTTGCCTTTTTCCTCTATAGTTTGATTCTGCAATTTTTTCTTTAAAGAAAGTAGGAGTTGACATTAGAAATAGTCATACCATCTCTAGCATTGCCTATGCTTCATCTCTAAGTCTACGAATCCCTCGGGTTGACAATTTAAGTGTTGAGGAGTTTACTTAAGTATAATTCCTGCACCCAACATTTTGGCATCGTTGTCAAGGAGGCGATTTTATTTGGTAAGAATTTTTTGATTGTACAATAGAGGTAATTTTTTTTTTCAGCATTGTTTGGGAAAGATTTTTCTTTTGAAGGAATTTTACTGGTGTTAATTGGTTTCTAACAACATTTCTTTATTATTAGGAATTACTTGTTGATTTTCTTTCTTTGAAATGAATGCTTAGGAAAGGTAAGGGTTCAAATCCCACTAAGGGCCAAAAGAATTTTGAAAACAATTCCCATATTGGTTCTCCTTTTGTGAGCAGGAAGCCCAATCAAACCCATCACGCAGGAATAATCCACCTAGATTATGTTGACAACAACTCAGGTGTGGTTCAACCTGTCGAGAGTAAGAAAGAGACAATGACAGATCATGAAAATTATGTGGAAGGGTCTGGTGAAAACTAGGATCAGGTAAGCGAAGAACAATCCACTTCTGTGTTTCCAATTGTGGATCCTGATACTGTGGCGCAAATGAAGAATATTCCACCATTAGCTCTTCCCCGTTTCTATGGTAAAGTTCATGAAGACCCTGACTCTTTTTTATTCGAGTTTGATATTTTGTGTAGAAGTTATGATTATTCAACTGATGCTCAGAAGTTAAGATTATTTCATGCTACCCTCAAGGACTTAGCCTTGCACTGGTTCATGGAGCTAAGAGGAAACTCTATAACCTCTTGGGAACAGATGAAGACAGTGTTTTTGTCTAAATATCGGAAATATTGCAAAACTCGCGACATGCAGGATGGAATTTTTACGATCATACAAGATGATGATGAAACTCTTGAAGATTACTTAGAAAGATTTATGTATATTCTACAAAGGTAAAAACTTAAGATTGATTCCAGCACTATTATAACCTTGTTCTTAAGAGGACTTACTGATAATGCTAGAAATAATCTAAATCTGCTAGGACAAGGTGACATCTCTCAGCAAACTTTTGATCAAATTTGTGAATTATGCAGGAAGTTTTCAAGAAATCAATATAGATCTGGTAGAGGAACTCAAAATAGAAATAGAAAAACTGAATCTACCGATGCTATGATTATTGGACTAGAAAATAAAATGGAAAACATGAAAATTGATATAATGAATTTTGTTTCTAAACAGTTGGACTCTTTAAAATTCTAGCAAAAACTTATAAAGGAACAAGAGTCACTATGTATTTTCTATCCTAAATGTAGAGATAAGCATATGCCTAAAGAGTGTCCTCTTAATTTAAAAGAAACTAATAAGTGTGTTATTTCTGCATAAGACCATATCATCGAAAAATGTCCCTCCATACCAGGACTTAAAGTTGTATTCATAGGTGGACAGCCTGAAGCTGAATACTTGAATGCTATGGGAGCAAGAAGAAATTGGCCTCCAGTAGGTGCAGGTATGGCTCCTAAATTTTCTCCACGCTATTTTGGTTATAGTTCACATGCATATTCTCATCCTAACACTAATTAGCAGTGGTAGTATGGAAATCAATATCAACATGGACAACCTTCTCAACCATGGCAGTAAGGTTGGAGAGGGCCAACTCATTCCCCATACCTACCAGCCACCTATGCAGTCATATCCTCATACACAAAATTCAATGCCGCAACTTCCAAGTCATTCTAATCCACCATTGCCTTTACCTCCACCCTTTCGACCTCCTCAATTTCCTGCTCAACCTATGCCTAATCCTAACAATACCAAATTAGTGCAAATGATTTATGTAACAAACCCACCTTTATCATTTGAGTACCAGTCTATTCCAGTTGGGGTTCATGATATCTAGTTAAGATCAGGAAGGACCGTAACATCAGAAAATCAGAACCGACCCACAATGATTTTCGAAGAGAAAGGAGAAGAGGAAACTCCTAACCATTCTCTGAAAGTAGTCACCAAACAACCCTTACCCTCTGGATCCTTGCCACCTTCTTCCAGCCAGCCTCCCTTCGCAGAGAGGCTAGTTATGGAAAGAAGTGAGCCTATTCCAGAGACTAGCTTGGCATCAGAGCTTTGAAATCTTTTCACTAAGATACCTTTGCTTCAAGCCATCAAAGAGATCCCTATTTGCACTAATATTATTAAGGAACTCTGTCTCAAGAAACCCGAGAGGAAGAAATTGGAACCCCAAACCATTCAATTTGTTGGTAGGGCAGTAGAGTTAATATCAAGATGTGTATCTATGGAAAAATATATTGATCCTAGAAACCTTGTTATCTCAGTTCAGATTGGTAATGTCCTTGTCCCTAATGTTCTTATAGACCTAGGGGCAACAATTAATGTCATGAATAAGCAAACCATGGATCAACTTCAGTTAATCCACCTTCGCCCTACTCCCACTATGCTTGAATTAGCAAATAGATCTAAAATTAAGTCAGAAGGAGTATTGGATGATGTGATCATTTCATTAGATTCTTGGGAATATCCTGTTGATTTCATGGTGTTTTAGCCAAAGAACCCAGTAGGAGGACATCCTTTGATCTTAGGTCGACCATGTCTTGCTACCGCTGATGCATATATTGGATGTCATTCTGGTGATATGTATATTTCACATGGAGACTTTAGGAAGAAAGTTACCCTATATCCCCCTGCCAGATCCATTCAGGACCTTCGAGATACTTTTTGGTTGGATCAAAGTAGCAATGATGAGACTTAGCCCATCACCCTTATCCATCATTATACTGGGTCTTCACAAGAAGATGAGATTCAAGACTTCCTAAATAATCTAGACACTATGCCTGATTTTGATCCCTTGAGCCAAATTCTCAGCCTAGATTTTCAAGAAGATCATGATCCCCATTCTTCCACACCACTACATTTGACCACTCCCTTGAGTACTCCCGAGCCTTATACTACTCTTATTGAGATTAGCCCTGGTAAATCCTTGTATATTAGTTTAGACTTTGACTCATATCAGCAAGAACAGCTTGTGAATTTGTTGTGAAACCATCTTAGTGCCTTTGCATGGGGTTATGAAGATATGACGGGTATCCCTCCTGAAACTTGCACACATCATATCTATATTCAGGAAGGAGCCCCACCTATCTGAAAACCCCAAAGGTGAATAAATCCAGCTCTAAGAGATATTGTGAAAGAAAAAGTACATAAACTCTTGGATGTCAGTTTTATCTATCCTATTTCCAATAGTCATTTTGTCTCTCCATTAGTGCTAGTACCTAATAAATATGGAATATGGTGTATTTGTATTGATTATCGAGAATTAAACAAAGCCACTCTCAAAGATTATTTCCCTCTCCCATTCATTGACCAGGTGCTTGATACCCTTGCAGGAAAGAAATACTTTTATTTTTTGGATAGCTTCAGTGGTTATAACTAGATACAGATTGCACCCGAAGATCAGGATAAAACTACTTTTACATGTCCATGGGGTACATTTGCTTATAGAGTGCTTCCATTTGGCTTATGTAATGCCCCGACTACCTTTCAAAGGGAAGTCTTGGATATTTTGTTGATCCGGAATTTGTGAAAATTTATATGGATGACTTTTCTGTGTTTGGTGATTCTTTTCAGGAAGCTCTTGATAATTTGGAAAAAGTACTTCTTCGGTGTGAGGAAGCCCATATCGCTTTGAGTGATAAGAAATGTAGATTGATGTGCAAAGCAGGGGTGGTACTTGGCCATTTGATTTCTAGTAAAGGTATCCAGGTTGATCCAGCAAAGATTGAAATCATTATCAATCTTCTTGCACCCAAATCTCAAAGGGAAGTAAGAGGTTTTCTAGGAGATGTTGGTTACTATAGAAGATACATTGAAAATTTTTCTAAGATATTTTCTCCTCTTTTTAGACTTCTAGCTAAGGATAGTGAACTTTCTTGGACTACAGCTTGTCAACAGTCTTCTGAAACATTGAAGGAAAAGTTAGTACAAGCACCAATTCTGAGAGGTCCTAACTGGTCTCTGCCTTTTCATATTTCCTCTTATGCTTTAGATTTGGCTATTGGCGTAGCTCTAGGAGAAGAGGAAAATAAGCAATCCTATGCTATTTACTATATTAGTAAAAATTTGTCTTCTACTGAATTAAACAATACAGCTACAAAGAAAGAGTTTTTAGTTGTGATTTTTGCAATTAATAAGTTCAGACACTATATTACAGGATATGAAGTATTTGTACATACTGATCATTCCACAATTAAATATTTGATGAACAAATCTTTAACTAGTGATAGAGTGACTTGGTGGTTACTATTGTTGCAGGAGTTTAATATTACTATTGTTGATAAACTAGAAAAATCTAATGTTGTAGCAGATTTTCTTTCTAGATTAGATAATCCTAGTGAAACAACTCCTGTTAATGATGATTTTCCAAATGAACATCTTTTTGCTATGTCAACATATTCTCCGTGGTTTGCTGACATTGCTAATTACTTGGTTACTAGAAAAACACCACCCCACTTGTCCACTCGTAAAAAGCGGAATATTATTCAGAAAAGTGTTGCATACTCTTGATTCAAGGAGATCTCTTTTACACGGGCACACATCTGATTATCCATAGATGTGTAAGAGAGGAGGAAGTGTTTGACATTTTGAAATATGCTCATGATGAACCTTGTGGAGGCCACTTCGCTGATAAGCGGACTGCATATAAAGTATTGTGCGCTGGTTACTTTTGGCCTTCCTTGTTTAAGGATGCCAAGCAGTATGTCAAGCACTATGATAGTTGTCAATGAATGGGGAAGTCTAATCAAACCAATGAAATGCCTTTATGCCCTTAAGTTATGATTGAGCCATTTGAAAAATGGGTTATTGATTTTATAGGGCCAATAAATCCAACATCATTAAGTAAAAAACATATTTTGGTTTGTATAGATTTTGTTACAAAATGGATAGAAGCTAAAGTTGTTTCTTTTGCGACAAAAAAAGTTGTTGTTGATTTTCTTTTTACTCAAATCTTTACTAGATTTGGTGTGCCTAGAGAAATTGTTTCTGAAAATGGTCCGCAATTTATTTCTAATCTGGTACAGGGTGTAATGGAGCAATACAAGATCTGGCACAGGAAGTCCACGCCATATCACTCGCAAGCAAATGGCCAGGTGGAATCTACAAACAAAGTGATTGATTCCATTCTTACAAAGATAGTCAATATGCATCGAAAAGACTGGGTTGAAAGATTACCAGAAGCTTTGTGGGCATACAGAACCACTTGGAGAAATAGCACGGGACATACACCATATGAGCTGGTATATGGCAAATAGGTTCTGTTACCAATTGAATTCCAGATCAAAACTTTCAGGACTGCAGTCCAGTTAGGACTAGATCTCTCTGAGGCACAGCAACAGCATCTTCTTCAATTAAATGAGCTAGACCAATTTCGAAGGGATGTTTTTCAGCAGAACATATTATTTCAGCAGCAACGTAAGAGATGGCATGAAAAGTTTATTCAGAAAAAGTAGTTCCAACCAGGTGATTGGATGCTCCTTTATGATTCTAGATTTAAAATTTTTAAAGGGTAATTCTATACACGGTGGACGGGACCTTATGAAGTGATCCGAGTATTCGAGAATGGAGCAGTTGAAGCTAAAACTATTGATGGACAAGATTCAGTATTCTTGGTAAATGGACACAGGTTAAAGAAGTACTTTTAGCCACTTACCAAGAAATATTTTTCACAACAAGTCGAACAGCAATGTGGGAAGGTAGTGGAGAATGGCAATACCAACTTTTTGGAGACATGAATTTTTCTTCTTCTCAAAAATTAATTAAAAAAAAAAATATTTTCCTGTAATTATGAAAATCAGTTTGTTGACATGATTACAGAAGGATCAACCTGAAAACCAACTTGCTGGAAGGAAGATCAAAAATTCCTAATAAAAAGAAAATTTTGCTTGATCTTTAGATGTGTTAAGCTACCACCAAGTAGAAGCAGGTTCAGCAGAACCAACCTTTATATAGTTGGGGTAATTAGCATGGATATTTGTTTATCCAAGTAATGCTTAATTTTCACTACAGTTATTTTCTTGCACCAGTGCAAGCAGATTTTCCAGAAAATTTTCTACCTTTCTTCATATTCCACTTTCTTAAGACTCCCTTAGTTTTCTTCTTTGATCCCAGAATATTAACCTTCCCACATTCTTCTAAAATTACCTTGTCCGCTTCGAAGAAATCCCACTTTAACCCTGAATTTTTTTCCCTATCCCACTTCTATTTATTTCCTCTTTGGTACTTTCTTGGAATCCCTGTAATAGAATTCCTTCCCATTCTAAAAATTTCCCTTTCCCACTCCTTTATTCCATCATGAATTTATTGCAGGATCTTGCATACAAAGAGAAAAAGGATGTGCTATGAAACATCAGAAAGGGTGAAGCAAAATTTAGAATAAAGTTGAGGAAATCATGTGAAATCTAGCCTATATTTTGATTCTCTACCTTAATATTATGCTTTCACTAGTGCAAGCATTTTGTCTTATGTGATAAGATGAGCAGAAAAGTACCACCAGAATGATATGATTTAAGCGGTACAAAGATTAGTACGAGCATGCACTTCATCAGTAGCATAGTACAAGTTATCATATGACAGAAGAGAGTGGTCATTATGGAAAGTTATATGACGTCTTTTCATGTCATAGGCAAGTATTTATGCTATTATACTACCTAGGAGAAAATTAGTTAAAAGTACAAAGTTTTTAAGTAGAAATCATGATCTTTTTTTAATGAATGCTAAGTTCCTTTTTTGTAATTATGAAGAAATGTAAGAATTGTGTTAGTCGTTGCTTGCATATAATCTACCCCTCTCCGCCATGGTTTAAAACGCCTTTCACTCATAATTCCCCCGCTCCTCCATTTATCCTAAACGTCCCTTCACCGTGATTATTATTGCACTTAACTGTTAAATCGTTGTCGCACGTACCAATTAGGCTTGACCAGAAATGATGAGTATCTACGACAAATAAATCAGAGATGCGATGGATGAACGGTTAGATTTTTATGAAGGCAAATTTCCTGGTATTGCGTGCAAAAGTCTCAGAGCTCAACTGTTCATAGCTGCTAGCAGCAATGCCGCCTGTTCGAAATGAACCCCTATCTCTCAGCAAAATTGAGCAAACTGTCGAATATTGCAACAGTCTTGCACTATTGCAAGAGTTAGGATTTCTACAGTTCCTATAGAAGTTTGACGGGTATGATAGAGAGGTCACCCTACAATTTGCAAGAAGTTTTAAGAACGGCCAAGTGAGAATTGGGCCGCTAAAATTTAAATTCGTGAAAAAATTTGTAGCAGCAGCAACGGGTTTGGAGAATACGGGAGAAAATGGTTCAAGAACCAGAAGTTGGAAAGCAAACGCTAGCAGTGTTTTGTCGAGGATAAAAAGATAGAGGTGAACTGGAAATGCGGAGTCCCGCACAAAGCCCTGCTGGGTCAATGGAAAGACCTCTTATTTATTTTGCAGAAATTCATGACCTGCGAAGGGAGATACACCCACACCCTAGTGTATCATTTTAGAATGATGCAACACTTTGAAACAGACCAACACATTCATTGGAGGATGAACTTCCCTCACTTCTTGCTCAAAAGTCTAGAGAAAATGGCCAGAAGTGTACAGGATGGAAGGGAGGACCAGGTCGATACACAATTATACCATCATGGCCTGATCAAAATCTTGGTCCTAAAATAGCTGGAGAGAGAAGGTATGTCATGGGAAGAGATGTTGAAACAGTTGAACGAAGAGTCAACCGAGGAAAAGAAGACAGAGGCTCCTACTAGTACAAGCAAGGGCCTGAACAAAAGTGAAAAGGGAAGTCCTTCTCGCACTAGTGTGAAAAGGAAGCGATCAGAGAAATCAATAGAAGGGAAGACCTCGGCTTCCACTAAGGAAACAGCTGGCGCACCCGCTAAAGAAACCCCTTCTACACAGGCACAGGCCTCTGAACACGACAATATGTCGGTCCTTGCAGACGTGGAAAATATTGCACAAGTCGGCGACGATACTCCGTTGGCAGATTTTATCAAAAGGCCCCATAAGAAGAGTAAAATATCTGGTGTAGGTAAAGAACCACAACCCCCATAGGGTATGGAACCCCCTCCTACACTAGTACAAGAGGAAGCACCAGCCCAAGAGGAAGAACAGGAGACAGAAGGAGGAGCTGAAGAAAAAGAAGAGACAAAACCCACAGAAGAAGAAGAACTGGAGGAAGAATAACTGAAAGAAGAAGAAGAGGCAGAAGAACCTGAAAAAGGAAAGGCAAAACCAGAAGGAGAGCAGAAGGAAGGAGACCTAGAAAAAGACCGACCACAGGAAGAAGAATTCCCTTATATGACCATGGCAGATATGGAAGTCCCTGAGAAAATGACAGCCCCTGCTGAGATAGAGAGAGGAAAATAATTGGTGATTCCTGCTGCTCAAATAGCTGAGTTAGAGCTCCAAATTCAAAACTTGGAGTAACTTGTGACCAAAGCACAAGAGAAGAAAGAAAAAAGTAGAGAACAATTAATGGCAGAGCTCAAACAAAAGAAAAGTGAGGTCAGAGTTTGGAAATATTGGGCTGGACGTTGTTTCAGGTGGTTGAAAAAGGTAGTAAAGAATTTAAGGCACATCAAGAAGAAGAAGGCTGAGACAGTGTAGCCTGAGGACAACGTGCTAGAACAGGATTGAGTTGGAGTGCTCAAAATTTTGAAGTTTTTTTGCAGAGGTAAAGAGTTGTGTGAGGACACACAACAGTTTAGGTATGGGAAGATGTTAGTCCCCTAATTTGTATCCTTTTTGACCATTTTTCCCTTCCCAAACCATAACCATTTACCCCTATTTTACTCATCTTATGCGCCCTCATTTTGCACTAGTGCGAGAACGATGACACATTTTGCATTAACTTCATATTTTACATTTTTTAATTTAACTTAGCATTTATTAAATATTTATTATGTGATTTCCTACTTAGAGTTACTTTTGTAACTTATCATTACCTCCTATGTTATTTAATAGTTAAATGCTCACCTTGACTACTGATTTTAGTGCAGATCAGATCTCACACCAGTGCCAGCACTGCAAATCTTGGCAGCAAATCCAGATATCTTAAATTGCCGCCTAATTTTGCACCGCCTTAGCCACGAACAACAGAACATATCTAAAGGCAACCAAGTCCCAGTTATGACAACAAGTCAATCTGGAGTAGCTGAGATTGGACTTAGGAGGAACGAATAACTAGAGATAGCCACGACTTGTTCTATTAAAATGTCCAATTGTGGAGGCCGAGAGCTTATTTTGCAATTGGTTATGTAATCTGGTGTAACGAAAGCTTATTTTGTAATCGGTTATGTAATTTGTTGTAATGGAAACTTATTCTGCAATTGGCTATGTAACGAGTTAAATGATCCTTTTGGCCTGCGGCCAAGGATCTATATAAGGAGAAATGTAAATATGATGAAATGCTCAATGGTTGATAGAATTGCATAGAATAGAGAATAGAACCAGGAAGGCAGTAGCAGGCTTGTCTTTTGTTATTGCCCAAATCTGGGCTGGATATGTAATCACACATGTATTTGCTTTGATGATTTAATAAGAAGAGCTCTGCCTTACGCTTCATGAATTTTATTTTTTATGTTTAGCAGTTGATGAATTGATTCAGTATTGAGTAGCATTTCCATTTGAAAGGGAAATGTGTTGGTTAGCTAGGGCCCAGCCAACCCAGCACGCTCTCCCTCTTTTCTGATCTTGTAATTTATGTTTTTGAACTACCAAGTGTGATTTAATTGATAGCATTTGAATTTCTATCTAAGTGAAAGCAGATCTGCAGTGTGAAGTAGTTAAATTTCCTTTTCTGCATCTGATTTTGGTTTGTTTTTCCCCTCCTAGTTCGAGTAGGAGAAATTACCTGCGCCAGTGCACATTGGTGTGCTATTCACTTTCTGCACGATTGGTTTGGTTTTCCCCCGTCTAGTTCGAGCAGGGAAATTACCTGCACCAATGCACATTGGCGTGCTATTCATTTTTTGCATGATTCGTTTGGTTTTCCCCCGCCTGGTTCTAGCAGGAGAAATTACCTGCACCAGTGCATGTTGGTGTGCTATTCACTTTCTGCACGTTTGGTTTGGTTTCCCCCTGGTCCAAGCAGGAGAAGTGTTCCTACACCAGTGCTAGATAGTGTGATGTAGTAAGCCTCTTTAGTTTACTTCTAATAGCTTTCTTGCTTTCACAAACAGGATAAATTGAAAAGATTGTTTCTTTACTTCTGCAGACATTCATCTATTTGATATGCAATATAGTTTCATAACACTTGCAGTAATTAAGCATTGATTTCAAGAATTAAAAGTTAAAGTGTAAGAAGCTCTGATCAAGTACAAGAACTAGTTTCTTAGTACTAGATCTGAGTGCTTTGGACTTGAGAAAGTTCAAGCCCTTGCATGAAGAAAAGCACTTTCAGTAGAGACATTACTTTACACCTTCTGCATAAATCATTGTTCCTACACTAATGCAAGATCGATTCCTGCGAGAAGGACATCTTCATATAAGCAGGTTTGAAGGGGCCCATCTATTGAAGACTGCTAAGGTGTCTTTGCTAAAAAAAACACATTCTCAGTAGTTAATCAATAGTCATCTAGAGTAATTGCCTCCTTTTATTTCTGAATCTCTTTTGCAAGTACATTTCTTCTTGTTCCAGCCTTGGATTATTTTGATGGTTCGAGTTGCCTTTTTCCTCTATAGTTTGATTTTGCAATTTTTCCTTTAAAGAAAGTAGGAGTTGACATTAGAAATATTCATACCATCTCTGGTACTGCATGTGCTTCATCTCTAAGTTTACGAATCCCCCGGGTTGACAATTTAAGTGTTGAGGAGTTTACTTAAGTATCATTCCTGCAACCAACAGGGTTATAGGATTCATTGACTATGAGATGCTTGAGAAGAAACCCTTTTTAGGATCAAGCTTATCATTGTTGGTGCTAGTGCATATCCCCGAGATATTGATTACCCTCACATGAGGAAGGTATTGAAGCTAGGTATTTCTACAGATATTATAATGGCAGTCATTACAAAAATTTATCTTTCCAACAACGTTTATTCTAGCAGATTTTATTAATCTGTTCTTATAGTATGTAATGTTGGATTTTTTAATGATTTTTAGTACTAAAAAGTTTGTGGTTTGGGAATATTTCCAATACAGTTGGGGCATACTTAATGATGGACATGGCACACATAATTGGTCTCATCATTGCTTCTATAATGATCAGCCCGTTTGATTTTTGTGACGTAGTAACAACTACAACACACAAGGTGATTTGATGTTATTAATTTTCTATCCACTTCACCCTTTCGATTAAAATATGACTACATTAGATGGATCTTTTTTTGGATCTATCTTAATGCTATCTATCTGTGCCATTCCCCCCTTGTAGAAGAAAAAGAATCCCATTAATGTTCAAGAAACAACGAAGAACTAAAATAAATATGTCATTCCCATCATAGGAGGAGTGATTATAGAGTTAAGAGGTGTAGATTTTCCTTTTGATTCTCTTACATGTTCTTTGATTCAGTTTCCTGTTTTCATTTTTTATGTTTTTTCTGTTTCTTATCACTACTAGATTAAAGCTTCGATGAAACTCATTATGTTCCTTGAATTGTTTGTCAATTGTTTCACTTTTTTCCTTTCATTTTTATATTTTTGATATTTTTCACTTTGAAATATTTTTGGATTGGAGGGTTGTGATTTTTAGTCTTTACGAGGTCCTTGGGGAAGCATGATATTCTTCAAGAAGGAACCAGTATTGGGGGTCAACCTAGAGACAACCATCAACAACTTAGTTTTTCCAGGATTACAGGTCAATCTAAGTTCTCCTTCCTTTCCTCCATCATCCATATTGTTCTCCTGCTCACTAATATCATAATAATGGATATATCAATTTTTTGTATCATTTCGTTTCTAAAATATACATGAAATAATTTATGGCATTCTAGGGAGGACCACATAACCATACCATAGGAGGGTTGGTTGTTTGTTTAAAACATGTTGTAACTGCATAGTTCAAGGCTTATCAAGTACAAGTGTAGCACTCTCACATGTCTAAGCTTCTATAAAATTCATGCATGTGAATTATTTTTTGAAATGATTTGTTTCCTATCAAAGGTAAAATAGTTTTAGTAAGTTGTAGAAAATTATCGAGCCCTTGCAAAGATCTTAATGGATTTGGGTTATAATTTGATGTCTTGTGGTAGTGAAAATCACCTAGTTCTAGTTGATTTGAGCCCCTTGGTAAGGATCCTCTGTTCAAATGCTAGAGTACATAGTCTACTTGTATGTTGATTTCTATTGGATTTAGTTGGTTGAATGTAACATGGTATATATTAATGGACTTGGATAGGGCATTGATGGTGTAAGAGTAGAGGACGTTTTGGATGTGGCTTCTATCACACTGAACAACAATTTTTTACCAGGTTACATGAATTTTTTCTTTGTATATTTAGATGTCAGGGATTCATTGATTTTCCTTTCTCCATGGGATGATATAGCTTACTTTCATACATTATATTTTCAGGTGATAAAAGTGTTATGGTTCTATTGAAGCCTCGAAAATCGTTGCCTCAACATGGGGGAAAACCACCCGGTCCAGACCTTGACTGGCAACTCCTTTTCCATTTGGAGTAGTGGCTCCGACTAGGGATAATGGACCAGTTTCCCAATCTGTTTAATGCATGTGATAAATGGAGTGATGTGTTTAGAGTAACATTTAAGTTAATGGTAATCTAGTCTAAACTAATCAATCACAAATGCATTTAACTTGTAATTTCTAAAAGCTACCTAATCATAATATACCTGGAATAAACTTGATGTATGCGATATACAATAATTTCTAAAAGTAATTGGTAATAAAGATCATTCAATTACGATTAGAAGTGAACCATTTTTAACAATAATCATTTCATATAAAAAGAGCTGAAACAATTGTGAGAAATATATCACATAAAGAGTTATTCATATATTCACCATAAAACAAATATCATCATCATACAGAAGTGAAATAACGATAATTGAAATTTAGAATTTCATACATAAATAATTCGAAAATAAAAGATTGCTTAATACATAAATAAAAAGGATTACGAGATAAAAGTACCATTTATAATACGTTCTACTCTTGTATTTCAGCAATATTAATCTATCTTCAATCCATTCAACATCATATAAGAGTACAAAAGTGCAATTTCAGTCGAAGATGCTAAATCAAATAAAAATAAATCATGTTCCATATATTTCACAAGAACTTCCTCAAAGGGACAGAAGTGCATGTTTTGAAGAGAGTTTCTAATAAAATTTTGGACCCCTTTGTAAATGCATATGAGAGGAGTTTAAGTACTAAAGCTATAAAACTAAAAATAGATTATTACAAAAATAGTTAAGGAGGTTTAAATGAATTGCCTCAATTTGTGCAAAAATAAAATCAAAATTAAAGTAAACAGGGTGACTAACTATGTTGCATTTGATCCTTCAGATCGCAAATATCCACCATAGGCTTCAACTGTGTAGGTCGGCCGACTTCAACTTTCAACTGTCCATCGAATACGGCATCACTCAGTGTTGGCACCATTTTCTCGACAGAGTGGTTAGGCATTGTAGGGTCATCCATTGGCTATGAGGCTTCACCAAATGTTGTCAATATTCCTCCCAGTCTAGCCTGGTCGATTGCCTTATCACTTCCACTTTTTCATCTGCTGCTTGTTTCCATTGTTGTTCAAGATGTTTCACATCTGGAAGGAACCCTGGAATGGATTCTGCAACTAGATTGGCACCATGAAAATTCTCATTGATATTTTCTATGATAATGTTTGTTGTTGTCGCCGCGTCCATTGTTGCCTTTTTCTAAGCTGAGAATACCAGCTTGTAAATATAATTTCCATATGTCATTCTTCTAACTTGGGTAGGTTGTCTTTTCTCCCCTCCTCTGTATTTTGCCAGGTGATGTGATCAGAGAGATTTTTAAAGATCTCATCATATTAAAGTTGCATTTCTAAGACTTGACTTATCAGTTTATCACTTGTTTTGCAATAATATTTCTAGTGTGAAATCTTCTGGCATAGTAATTCTTTCTGATGTGTCAACTAGGAATTAAGTTCGAGTGCTTCGATAATAAACTAATCAATTTTTGGATCGTTTTTATGTAGATCAGTTATTGCCTGCACCTATGCTTCTTTCTCAGCTAAGTTGATTCGATGTTCTATTTGCATCTGTTCAAATTCCTATTGAAGCTTGGCCAACTGTATCTCTGCCTGCTGGTTGGATTTGACTTGCTATAATTGCTACTCAAGCGATGTTATTTTGTTTTCCTGTTCTCTAAGCAACATTTGTACTTCTGTTACTTTGTCTATGGTCATTGTAGCATAAGCACCTACAAACTGCGAGAGTCTAGTTAAGTTGGCGGATGGATCAACAGGCAAGTCCTTCCATAGAACATCCATTAATTCATTTTCAGGGGTAGTAGCAGCTATAGATTCCAATTTTCCTTTCTTTATTTGCCTTTTCACCATGGCCTTATGTTGTGGGCTATAGAATACATCTAGATGGGGTATTTCTTCAATCTTCAGAATTATTTCGGAGGTGGGGGTAACAGGGATATGCTCTACTTTAAGTTCTTTTGTAGTTTCTTCCACTATAATTTCCAAAGCTTTTTCTTGTTCAGGAGTTTGCGACTCTGGCACATGTTCCTCTATATTAAGACT
The DNA here is from genome assembly GCA_000404065.3 of Pinus taeda. Classification (NCBI taxonomy): domain Eukaryota; kingdom Viridiplantae; phylum Streptophyta; class Pinopsida; order Pinales; family Pinaceae; genus Pinus; species Pinus taeda. The sequence continues at coordinate 230,347 of APFE031534213.1, read as the reverse complement.
TTTATTAAAATTATCCCACTCTTCCTCTAAGTCAATTACCATGGGTTTTATTGGCTGTGCAGAGATAGTAGGGATCTCAACCTGCTTGCTAGCTTAAGCTTCTTCAACTATCTTTTGTGTAGATTGGGTTGTATCCTCAATGCTCTTGCTTTTGCCATTCTGTGATGAATGCCATGATTCCTCGATAGATTTTTCTTGAGACTCTACTCCAAAATTAGATTTGGAGTTTTCTTTGGAGTCACCTTCTATAGTCACACTAGGAGTAGGCTCCCTTATTGGTTCAATTAACAATTGGTCTAATGGGACCATTACTAGCCTTCTTTATCTGTAAATGTAAAACTTTTCCAAATATTCTTGGTCAAAAAGTAGTTGTGCCATATGCTTCACCTCTATAAAGGTGTTTTTCTACAAAAAATATATCATCCAAAACATCCTCCTCATTAGTGAACACTTTTATTTTCACCAGAGTGGTGAAATTCTTGACAGTGCCAAACGGGTCATACTGTCGTCCAATGAATTTGGGTAATTGTAGAGATAGCATGTTATCTGCTTCTTTGAATGCGTGTCCCAGGTCATGTAGTGCAAATGCTCCACACTGTATAGGGAATGCAGGCCAAATGGCCTTTTTTTACTCTTTCAGTCTATGGCTCATTCCTCCCTCACTAGCTGTCTAATAGGTTATCTCCCTAGCCATCAATTTATCTAGAACATAGTATGGGAGGATGTGGGGGGAGATGATGCTGCCAAAAACTCTTATATATGTAAATGTTTCCTCCCCAAACCATCTGGCCACTGGGAGGATGTCAACTTCAGCTTCTTGGGAAAACCTGGGGGCATCTTGATTATACAACCGCTTGTAAATAGGGAACATAACTCCATGGAAAATCTTGAAAAAATGTGGTTGAAAACTGGATTCCCACATGACCTTGTGGTACACGTGAATGGAAGTGGATTCTGAACAATCCATTTCCATCCCATAATGGGGAACTTTGAACTAAAACAAATAGCATCCATAACATAGGCACTCATAAAAAATGGAGGGTAAACCCTCAAAGCAATACTTCTTCTCCTTATATACTTGATAATTATTTTTTCTAAATTGTATGAAAAGATTTGGGCTCAATTCATAATAGTCGTGTTAACGACTACATCTATTAATGGCAACCATTCCAGGGAGAACTTCGTACTACCAGGTCTGTCAAACAATCTACACAACATAGCCACAGCAAAACTATAAGGGGGACAAATAGATGTAGTAGTGTACATACCATTTTTGTCTTTCTTGATTCTCTCTTCATTATTCGACCAGGCGTGGGTGCAATCCGCTGGATCATTGTTCTCTTTAGCAGACTTTTCTATGAATTCACTGTTGTAAATGACCTGTGGCTCTGGTAGGTGGTACATAAGCTGTAGGTTGTCTAGGGTAAAATATCAAATTATCCCTTGGCTTCTCATCCTGAATTCTCTGTCTGAGATATCTGCTCCATCGATAACCCATTTTACCATGTTAATACAAGGGATTATCTTTGGCCGAGAGGCTATGCAGTGCAAAAATGAACAAGTTGTCTCTAACATGTAAGCATCTCAGGAACCTCATCCATCAATTGTAACATTTGTTTCCATAATCCTCGGTTTTTCCTCCTCCAGTATGTTGTACATAGTCTCCCATGTAGAGGTTCTTCCCTCTCTGCTGCATGTGGCATCTGTGAACAAGGGAGTCATCTATGTCTTCTCTGAGGCTACAACCTTGCCTTTCTTCCCCATGGTTCTCAACGCTCTGCTCTATGGGTTTTTCCCGAAATGAAGAAAAATAGCTATCAGACACTCAAAGATGAATGTAAAAATAAAATAATGCAGATAGCTTGTAAAGGTGGTAAAAGAAGCATTATTTGAACGCACGTAACAACATATTGTATCAAGATAAATGTCTTTTCACACATAAATCCAGTTATTTCCCACTAATTACCACTAATGATTCATTATCCCTTAGCTTTATAGCTCATAAATGTTTGCGTCGAAAAATAGGATGAAAGCTTCTAGGGTGACGAGCCATTATACTGCGATGATAGCCATTATGTGATTTGCGAAGAATAGCCTTCTTACCTCCTGCTGTGTGTCTGCGAGATGTGAGATGCGAGCCGTCCATTAGTTGTTTCACGTATGGTTAATTGCTAGGTTCATCCTATGCAATAGACTTGACACACTAAAAATATTTTCTTTTAATACTGTAAGGTGTGGGTCCGAGCACGAATCACATTTCGCAATATCGGCTTATGGTAAGTGCAAAGTTTTTGCTTGAATACCCGAAATGCAATGCGATAAAAGTCAAAGCGCCATCGCGATTTCGCAACTCGCAAATCTTGATATATCATAAATAAGACAGAGCTCTTTATGGGTTGTGATATGTGATGCGAGACTTAAGCCTAAAAAAGCTTAAGGACTTCCGTTTTCGTCAGATTTTATGATAATCTAGACCATGGAGCCCTTATTTTAAATGCTTTGCTTTATTTTGGAGGTTTTTTAGAAAGGTCCTTTAATGGGTTTTAGACATGCTATATATGAAAAGGTAAGTCTTTAGTAGTTCCCAAAAAGGTTTTGATTTTTATCTTTGCTTTATTCAAAAAATAAAAGAAATGACTAAATGCTAAGTTTTGTTTTTTGAATAAAATATTTTAAAGGGTCCCCATTTAGTTAATGTAACGTTAACTACTATTATTAACAAATTTGGGGTTGTTGAATACCACAACAATTGGCGATTCACTTGGAAGAACTAGTTACCTCTAAGAGTTTTTTGAAAATTCTAAAACTTCCAAATTAAAGATAGTTTTGAAAATAAAATAAATTATATGGAATATAAGGTAAGGATTATTGCTTTCGTAATAAAACAATCATCTGCCTAACTACCATTATTTTGAGTATTCTTTTCTTATAAAAAGTAACATTGTCTACATCAATCTTTACTTGGTTTTTTTTTTAAAGATAAAAGCCATGAGTCTCTCTCGAGATTGGTTTTTGGTTTACTCTGTTGTCGTAGGTAAAGCCTCTGCTGCTAGTAGGCGTTCATAGCCTCGACAGGGTTACCTTTTAACGAGCAATGACCCGATATACCACTTAAATCAAAATGAGATTTTAAAGATAAGTTCGTAAGTATACTTATTGCTCTTTTTATTTTTTGAAGTAATTCATTTGTTGCTTCAGCTTTTCATCTATATTTCGTAAAGGACAATGTCTTAGTTTGGTGACCAGCATTGACAATGCCATTCAATTGATTCGCAACTTAACTGAACAAGCTAGCTCATGATGAGACCCCGTGTCTTTTGATTACTATAATCATAAGCCATTACCCTGTTTTAATATGCAGTTTTGGTAATGTCAGTTGAGTTATAATCTTATGATCATGGTAAGTCGGCTCTTGATGAGACCTCTTATCCTTTAAGTTTAGGTATATTTTAGAATTACACTCTAAGAATGAAAATTGACCAAATGGGGAGAATCATTGGCCCCTTAAGAGCTTCTGGACGATAGTTGTAGAGTTTTTAGAGATGCGTTTCTGGAGAGAGACTTTGCTTTGTATAGATACTTTTCTAGACTGATATAAAGGAGTAGTTTCTCTTTTAAATTTAAGCTTCATCAAAATCATATATTTAAGGAGGAAGACAGACAATTTAAAAGCAATCAAACTTAACTATACATTTCATATGTGAAGATTACTTTCATAAAAATCTTTACTTATACAATCGAAAAGTCAAAATTGAAAAGAGACTATCCTTTGTAAAACCAAAAGTGAATGCTTTTGAATTGGCATTATTATTTCTAAAGAATTTTTTTTAACTGTGGGAAATAATATACAATGAAAAAAAGAGATTATCTTCTATGGAAAGTATTTCTTTAGGACATGTCCATTAATAGGTAGAGATTCTCTCTTACCTGATAAATCATGTAGTAGAAAAGTTGATGGGCCTAACTATTCCACAATCTGAAATGGGTCAAGCCACATTGGAATTTGGTATGCTTACCTTTGTCTTCATGGGCTTTATCCCATTTTAATACTAGGTCTTTGAGTTGGAAAGATTTTGAAGCTACAAAATTTGAATCAAAGGAGGCTTTGACTAATTGTTGATGATGTGCATGCATGGTCCTGGCTTTTTCCCTTTCCTCTTCAAGCTTAAGAATTTGTAATTGTCTAACCTGCATAGATGAGGAAGGGGTTTCTCCAATGAATTGAACTAAGGCTAGGGAGGGAATGGCTACGTTTGTTGGTAAGACTGCTTCTTTCCCATAGACCAAATTAAAAGGAGAAGTGTCGACGGAGGCTTTCTGAGTTATTCGATCTGCCCATAGAGAAAACACTAAAGACTTATGCCAGTTCTTTTGGCCTTGGTCAATAGTACATTTAATAATCCTGATGAGATTTTTGTTTCTGGATTCGGCTAGTTCATTTCCTTGCGGATAATAATTTTCTGAATACTTAAGCTTAAAACCTCTTTTAAGAGCAAATTCTATCATAGCATTGCCTGAAAAATAAGATGCATTATCAAACATTAAAGAAAATGGTAAGCCAAATATGGTGATCATAAATTGATCTATAAATTCAATAATATTTTCTACATTGGCTACCTTCAGTTGGATTGCCTCTACCCATTTGGTGAAATAATCAGTGGTTGTAAGAATGTATCTATGTTGTTTAGATGAATGAAGAACGATATCACCTATTACATCTAATCCCCATTGTTAAAATGGTTGGTCAATGTTGACAGGTTGTAATGGTAGCACGGGTCTTCTCTATCTTCCAACAGATGTTTGGAAAACCTTACATATTCTTACATAACTGTGTGCATCTTTGAACAAAGTTGGCCAGTAATAGTCGGCATGCAGGATTTTATGTGCTGTATTGTCACCTCCAAAGTGACCACTAGCTGGTCCATCATGAAGTTCCTACAACATGTTTTCTGCCTTAGGTTTTTCAATACATCTAAGTAAAACAGAATCATAATTTGTTTTGAAAAGTGCGTCGTTGAAAATCTGATATTTCCTTGCTTTTAATATCAAGGCTCTTTTCTTTGTGTGATTCAATTGGGGTGGTGCATATCCATTTTTCAAGTAAAATATGATATCATAATACCTTGATTCTATGTCCTTGAGGCTTACCTCATAGATTTGTACATCGTTACCTAGATGCTACAACTCTGATAGATTTGAAGCGCCCACCAACATTCTGCAAAAACCTTGACCTTATACACTTTTAGATGGTTTAATTTCTATGTCATATTCTTGCATGGCAGTGACCCAGCTTGCTCTCTTTTCTCCTACGTCCCTTTGTATTAAAATATTTCTTACTGCTAAGAAGGGTACTATGATTTTAGTGTGGGTCTTGAGAAGAAAAGGTCTAAAGTGTTTTATAGATTTGAAAACAGCAAAAGCATTTTTTTCAACATCTGAGTAACTTAATTCAGCTCCTTGCAAATTGGAGCTGCAGCCTTATCCTGATTTGCTTGTGTTAATATGGCCGCATAAGATTTCTCGGAAGTGAAAGTATATAAAATGAAATTATTGGAAAAATTTGAGGTTTCTAGAGATGGGGCGTTAATAATTGCTTGTTTTATCAAGCCAAAAGCTTCATGTTCCAAATGTCCCCATTTAAACAAAGAATTTTTCTTTTTCATGGATTGAAGAGGTAAAACAATTCTTGAGAAGTCACGGACAAAAATTTTAGCAAAATTTATTTGACCTAGGAAAGATTGCATTGATTTCTTGTTATGTGGTAAAGGTATTTCGTAAATTTCTCTAATTTTTTCAGGGTCGATATGAATTCCTGCTTTGGAAACAATGAATCCAAGGAGCTTTCATTCACTTAACATGAAAAAAGACTTTTTGGGGTTCAGAGAAATTCGATACATTTGGCAACGTTCAAAGATTTGTTTTAAGTCTCTTAGATTATTACTGCACTTTTTGGAGTATACTGTTACATCATCTAAGTAGATCACTACTGATTTATTTACCAAACCTTTGAAGGTTATATCCATGGCTCTCTGGAAAGTAGCACTAGCATCGATTAGTCCAATGGCATCTTATGATAAGCATAAGTGCCCCATTTTGTCCTGAATGTAGTTTTCAGCTGGTCATATGGATGTACTAAAATTTGGTTTTAACCTGAGAATCCATCTGTTAGCGTCGGTCTGGTTATCCCTCCATCAGAGATCAAAACTCTTTTTTGCATTTCATGTTTAGGTGTCACATCAGTTTCGATCATTTGCACTCGTTAGGAGCATGCCATAAATCTGACGGAAAGGTTTGTGTTACTCATTCCCCTCATGCTTGGCACTGCTGGCTCAGGTCCATTTATAAAAAGTCAAAGTCTTGAACAGTCATTTGCAGCCCTGTTTCAATTTTTAGGTCACGATAAGTGTTCTCAGTCATTAGGTCTAGGGTTAAGTCAATTTGGTTTTTGCAAAGTCTAATAAAGCCAGCAGGCCAGAGGGAGGTCCCTGATATGTTGTTATCTCAAATATTTTTATCATCATAATGACTGATTATGACTTCTCTTCAAAACTCTATTTTGAAGATAGGTCGACTTGTCGTCTTTGTAAATTTTTTCAAAAATTCCAAGTTCTTGAATTGTCCAGTCGCAGCCCTGGTCTACTTTGCCAGATCATATCACAGCTATCCCTACAAAAAATTGTCAAAGAAAATCATTATTTCAACCAAATTTAAGGAGGAAACAAAAAGGTCAAAATTCTATTAATCCTGAAAAAGTGTCAATTGCAAAACATAACAAAGTGGTTATGGAAGAGGCAAAAATCAAATTCGTGTCTATATAAAGGTTTTTCAATGAAGTTTCAAGTCATTGTGCATGCCAAAGGTGGAGAAAGTCATTGCAAGTCAAGTTTGTGTGTTTTGGAGAGGATTGGTCCCCATTTCACTTGCGCGGCGCATATAACAGGCAGCGCGGCGCGTATAACTTGCGTGGCGCACATAGCATTTTCCAGCCAGTGCAAATTTGAACTAGCGCGCCGCATATACCTTGCGCGGCGCACTGGGTAACGAGCGTGGCGCTTACAGTTTGGAGCCCGAAAATAGGTTGAAAACTCATCAAATCGCCCAATCTTCACATCAATTTGCCAGGTAGGCTCGCCTCCATTGCTTTTGCTTAGTTTTTTATGGTGCATGTGGTGGGTTCATGGATATGGTTGTCGAAACAAGACTTTGAAAGCCTCCCTTTGCCAATATAAAAAGAGTGTTGTAGGTTTTAAAAACAGTTTTGTTACCAAGGTTGTTTCCTTTTCCCCATTTCCCTTTGTTCCTCATCCCCAAATCCACTCATCAAACGTCCTCATTAATCCCCTCATTAATCCTACACTACATCCATAAAATCCTAATTCCTCACCCCTATAAAAAAAATACTCCTTAGCCCTATTCATTATCCCAAACCCTAAAACCCTAATCCCATATCTACATTTCCCCTCCCTTTTCTAATTACATTTTATTTCAAAATTCCCTTATTCCCTGATATTTTCCCCTTCCTAACATTCCCTTGTACATTTGTTTCCCCTTGGTCACAGCATTGTTTAGAGTAAAAAGCAGTTCACATTCAATTGCACACACAGTTTCATTCAGAGTAGTTTATATATCAGCAGTCATGTCATCTGGTCACTCATCTGAATATGAGGCAGAGACCGAAAGTGATTCTCCCTTGAGAGAACAAGAATCCCGGAGGCCTCGAAAAAGTGGCAAACATGTCAAGGAAGAACCCATCACCCTCATAGAGCTGCATGCCTCTCCTCTTGCCATGTAGTGTTTTGAGCATCAGTCATGCTATGGGTTTTGTCGAAAGGTAACTGAGGTCCAGTTTCATCATGAATTGGCTCGTCTATTTGTCTTGCATTTGCACAGAGACCAAGTTACCTTGGCTGGGGTCACTTTTACTCTTACACTGGAAATTGTTTCGCTAGCAATAGGTATACCAAATATTGGTGAATTATGGCATAAAAAACAACAGATTGATAAGCAACATTATGAGCCATATATCAAACCCAATTGCTTGAGGTAGCTTAAAAGAGTGTTCCTGTTCAGGTACCTGAAAGATGAATATGCTCCACTCATGAGATTGATCATGAAATATTTCAGTTGTGAGGGACGATTCTCTCGTCTTTATGCTTATCACATCAGGTTACTCATGCATTTCACCAAGGTGCGGATGATGAACCTTCCATATTTCATCTGCCGGAACATAGAGAGGATGATCACCTTTGTACAGCAGAAAACCCCTCAGCAACAACTTAACAGTGTCTATCATTTTGCTCTCATCAAGATTTTGGTGGTTCATCAGCTTGGTTTGCAGGGCATCACTTGGGATGATTTCATCTCTCGTGATTTTTTCAGAACTTCAGGAAGAGTATCATAGGTGTAACACGAGGGTGAAACTTCTCAGCAGTATGAGCATCATGAGACCAGACCTATTTTCATCACATATCAGAGAGGCACTAGACCTTTGTTCGCAGCAGCAAAGCGAGTGTTATCTCCACCTAGCGTGGAAGGGGCCTCACTTCCGACATCAGCACCACAGGTACAGGACAATGGCAAGAAGCCCAAGCATAAGGAGAGGCCTTCAGGCAAGCCATCAGGTTTCGTTATCATTCATGATGATGAGACAGCTTCAGATTCAGAGGAGGCCACATATAAAAGGATTATTAAGGAGCAAGAAACAGACATTCAAGCCTTGCAAATCCAGCTGTATATGGCCAAGTGGAACATTAGGTATCTAGAGCAGCGAAATAAACAGCTAGAGGATGAACATACACTTTATGAGTTGCGGCAAATCCGTGAGGATCAAGAATTGGCCCGAAAGAGACCTGGTGATATGACACCGGTTGATCGAGAGTCTATGACCATACATGTTAACACTCATCTGGAGAAATTGTTGGCAAAGGCCAATAGAGACAAATACATGCTTCGTCATATGAAAAATCATTATTGAGCTCGTATGCATGTCTGCAAAGCAAAAATGAATATTCTAAAGAGGAGGTTGAACAGAGCACTAAAATGGCGGAAAAAGCCTGATCCACTCCAGATTTTGACCAAGGCCTATTTAGCTCATCATCATACTTAACAAGGAGACTCCAGCCCAAATTTCAAGAGATTTGGGGCCTTTTTGGTCATTTTGAAATTTTTTGGTTAAAAAACAGGTTTTTTCTCTATATGCATCGTGCACCTTGCGCGATGCATAGGATTGGGAGGTCCAAATGACAAATGGCTTGCAGTTTTGGATTTGACATGAGAAATCATGAATTTTGGTACTTGGACAAGAAATTTGGGCAAGTTTTGGGTCCCCAAAAGGTCAAAAAACATGCAAAAAATGACCTCACTGCCCCTTTTTGGACACACAGGAAGCAGTCTTGGGAGAATGCACTTTTGGAGGGGCAAATGGACACTAAATTGAAAAATTACACTTGGGTTAGAAAGTAGACAAGCAGGGATTTGCAACAAGCCAACCTAAGCTCAATTTGGACTTCAACAGGTGCCTCAAAATCAGCAGCAAAGTAGCGCGACACACACAAAAATCAGCGCGGCGCACATAGGTTTTTGGCCCAATTTTTCACCTTCCAGCTCAGAAATTCTGCCAGTTTGACTAGTTTTGCTTCTTGATGTAATTTTTGACTTATTTTGATGTAATTAAGTGAACATGATGTAATTTTGGCACTTAGTTACTTTTTCTAGAAGATTCATTCACCAAAAAGTGAAAATTAAATGAATGAATCAGTTTCCTACCTTATAGAAGCAAGTTGCTTTAACTGCCTAGATTGTAGTGCTTTGTTTAGAATTGGTTGAAACAGCTCCTAGGATGATGAGCTCGACCCCTAGAGGCAAGGGAATGGGTTGGCTTGCCTATATTATGTATTTTCTAAGTCATTTTCAGGGTTGGACTTTTGGGAACAGCTTAGACTCTATTGTACATTGTATCTCTGCAATTTTGGCAAAGGAACGACCAGGGTTTTGCAGCACTATTTGGGATTCATGTGGCTTTATGTTTTGATGTTGTGCCTCTCTGAGTAATTGTAATTTTATCCAGTGTTTTGTGTATCATCTTCATGCTTCTTCTTCTTAATTTAAAACAAATGAGTGATTAAGGTGGAATTCATAGCTGTTATGCTCTACCTTTGAATTTGTTTAAATTTCCATGTTTTCTTCAGTTTAAGGAGAATCCTTGAGACTTCCTTGCTCTCCTTAGCTCCTCACCCATCAGATCTACCCACCTCACTTCCTTTAAAGCATCAAGACGATTTCCTTCCTTGCCCCAATCAGATCTCTGCAGAAACTGTGCCTCATCCCCGAGCCCAAATTGCCTTTCCCATTGTTCTCAATAAAACCCTAAAAACCCAAATCAAATCAAACCGTTGCACTTAATACCTAGCCTAAGATTAGTTGCAAATTTAGTCATCTCGAGCCTCTTTGATTACCTTTTCCGAGATAGACCTAAAGAGAGCCCTCTCCTGTCCCCGTAGGGCTAGCTACGAGGCTGAGCGTGGTTTGATGTAGCCTTGAGTTTTACCTTATTTCAGCCTAAGGTAGATTTGAGCGATAACACCATCCAAGAAATACATTCGTTCAGATCCTGCTAGTGATTGAAAAATCTACTCCATAGGAGGTAATGGGAAATTGTCCTTTTGACAAGCTTTATTGAGGTTACGAAAATCTATACATATACAATTATCGTCATTGTTTTTCCTAACTGGGACAAGATTGGAAACCCATCGGGAGTGTATGACAGGAAAAATAATTTTGGCTTTTAACAGTTTATTCAACTCATATTTAATTTGACTTTCTAAATTAGGATGTATTTTCCTCAATTTATGCTGAATAGGTATTTCGTCAAATGTCGTAGGGATAGTGTGTTGGATAATAGAGGTGTCGTATGTTTTGAGATCTTCATAATTCCATGCAAAGATATTCTTTTACCTTTTCAACAAACTTATAAAAGTTTCTTTTTCGTTTGACGTAAGACCTAGACCTAAGTTAATGTTTTGAGGTTTTAAATCAGTCCCAAGATTGATCAATTCAAACGTCAGAGTCGAAATCTAAAGTTTTGAATTAGTAGATCGTTTAAATCTGTCTTTGAGGTCATATAAATCTTCCAACTTAACTACGGACTTTGTTATAGCATTAATGATCATTTCTTTTTTAAGTTAGTTATCATGCTGGTCTTCATCAACTATCTAGTCGTCGTATGAGCCTTCTGAGGTCAGGAAGCTTATGATATCTGAATCATTATTAAAGACTCTCCAGTTGTTGATATTATCAGGGATGGAAGGACTAAAGATTAATTTGATGGAGAATCGATCTGGGCTATAATCTTCTAGAGGGATAAGCTTAGAAGAAACATTAGCTAGAAGATCGGCACTAGCATTTTGGAGTCTTGGGATAGGGGAAATATTAAATGCAGTAAAGTGGAGAGTCACATATTCAACTAATGACTCATAATGTTTCAAGTGTCTTGATAAACAATGTATATTGTTTCTTACCTGTTTTATGACAATTTTTGAATCCCCGAACACTTAAAGGTATTTTATGTTAAGGCGAACTGCCTTATATAGACCTTGAACTAGTGCCTCATATGCAACAATATTGTTGGTGCAATCAAATTCAAGTCTACATGCTAGCATATTTTTCTCCCCCTCTAGGCTAACTGTTACAGGTCAATTTGGGCACATCAACCCTGACTTCTAGATCAATACTATTAAGGTCCATCAATCCCTAAATTAGTTGTTTTCATTCCCTAATGTGGCCAACCTACATCATGCTTGCCTCCCAAGAGTTTCCATGACACCATTAATCCAAAAAGTGTCCCTAAGGAGATCAATGCAGGTAGCCTTCTATCAGGCTGCATTGCAATGCAGGAATTGCACTGGCTGGGTGCGCTGCAACGCACTTACTCTTTGTTCAACTTTCATTTCCTGGTCCAAATATACCTCCTGGTCAACCATTGTCCCTAAGTGGTCCTTTTGTGCCAATGGTATCATCCCCACCACGGGTTAATTATGTGGCAACATGTTCCATACCTACATCAACTGACGATCAATTCAGTGATGTTGTACATCATGTATTGGGGACATTAGAACCAGATCTCTCCTTCATGACCACTTATGAGTTGTGATCAAGGGTCCGAGGATAGTTCATTGTCTTCTTTCAACCTCGTTAAAAAATGAAACAAGGGTCTGAGGATAGTTCGTTGTCTTGTGTTTACCTCATTAAAAAATGAAACCAGGGAACCCGAGGATAGTTCATTGTCTTGTGTCAACCTCGATAAAAAATGAAACAAGGAGATCAAGGATAGTTCCTTGTCTTGTGTCAACCTCGTTAAAAAATGAAACAAGGAAACTAAGCAAAGTTCCTTGTCTTGTGTCAAACTCATTAAAAAATGAAATAAGGTCCCCTAAAGCAAAGTTCCAAGTCAGGTCTTTGATTAGATCTTGTAAAATCCCAGTCGATTCTTTCACTTGATCTCGTAAAAGAATCTTCATTCCATCCACCTAATAGCCATGAGTAGTCTACTTATGTGAATGTAATGAAGCTTGGGGGGCATGCACCTAGTGATAAAGTTAAGTTTCCCTCTGTAGGTTATATGAAGGGAATCACCCCATTCACCTTTGTCCCTATCTGGACGAAGCCAAAAAGTGTTGGATAACCATCCTGCGTCACCACAGCGACTTCCATATGGTTATAGGAGACTCTCCCTTTCATCATGCTGGGGGCATGTAAACCAATCTCAAGAATAGTTCTTCATTTTAGGCTTGTGTAAAAATGAAACTGAATTCAATCATAATTTTTTCATTTTAAGCTTGTGTAAAAATGAAACTAAATCCAAACATAGTTTTTCATTTCAAGCTTGTGTAAACATGAAACTGAATCCAAGCATAGTTCCCTATGGTTCAAGCTTGTGTACAAATGAACCCATTTCCATTTGTAACCCTCGTGATTTCCATTCTATCAACCTCTTTCATCAGATGAGCCTTGGTTGTTTTCATCCATCACCGCCATCTCTTTGGCTGATCATATGCTTTCACTTGGTTGTTTTACCCTTTTTTAGGAATAGTTGCAACGAGTGGTCTTATTAGCCAGCCTCTTCACATAAATCAACATGTTTTGAGAAGTTCCAACTTCACTGGAACCAGTTGCTATCCTAGACACCACTTGTTCCTCAAATTGGAGTCCTTTTTAAGCTCTTTTCAGACTCTCTAAACATGAAAATATTGTCGAGCGCTTGTCATTTCTAGATCATTAATGGATTAGAATCGATATCTAATCAGTATAGTTTTACCCCTTCTTCAGGCTAAGATAGATTAACTACGAAGAAGGTACTCGTTGATCAAACATGATCAATAAGTTCTCTCTTGTATTATTTTATTCTTTTTCGGACTTGAGAGACAAATTTATGAAAAAGAATTTGTGGAGTTTCCTTTTAGTCCCTTTTCAAACTCTCTAAATGTGAAAAGGACTGAGTTATCTTTGTCGTTAAACTTGTTAAAAAACATTAAATAGCGACAAACTTGTCCATCTAGACAAGACCAAGTTTCACCTTCGCTAGACTCATTAAAACATCAAATAGCGATGGATTCACCCGAAGGGTGGAATTATACAACAAGCATATGTTATCCTCCTCAAGCTTGATAAAAAATAAAGAGGTACTGGTTAGAAATGACTGGGGAAAATGGGAAAAAGCCGAGAATATTTTATGGTAGCAGGTCGCTCTTGAACATGACACTTTCACCTCATCACCGTGACTATGTGGGTTGGGTCATTCAGCTTGATGGTTATTTGGTCTATCATACCATCCATCACTTTGTTTTGGGTCAATGCTACCAATTCACTTCAGTGTCGCTGATATGTTCAAGAGAAGTCATTCAATTCAAAAATTCATCCTTTAAAATAAATAAACCTACGTTTTCATGCCCGCCATCCCTGAACCTTGTATTGTCAGTCGATGTTAAATCTCCAAAATCATTTACCTCGTTTCATGTCATTGATGTGGGATATATTGAGGCCCTCCTACGACAATTCACTTCTTGTTGACATCAACACATCATCCAAGAAGTTGACTTAGAAATAGCCCTTCAGTACCTTGAGGCTTGCATACATCAATGGCAAGTTTCTCGCTTCCGGCGATAGGTTGGCATCACTGGCCTTGGCCGAAAGACTTCGTATGGTGTTCGACATCAAATCATTTATTCACACCTTGCGAAATGTATTGCAGTACCTTGAGGGTCATTATCATTATCGGTGATTACTCTCATGTCTGCTAATGGCTCACATCATTGGCTGGTAATCAGACGATGTCTCTCCATGTTCGACTTCAGATCATCTATTCACATGGTTAGACTTGTACATTGAGTGAATATTGAACGAGTTTGAAGACCTCGGATCTAGTTTCATCCATCCAGGTTGCGATATATTTTCAGGAGTACTATATCAAATGTACAAATGGCCTTATATTCATGGTCATCCATTCATGGGTCTATATATGTAAACGACTATATTTGTACATGTAATGAAAGTTTATAAGTTGAGCATGGGTATGCCTTCCCTCAGCTAGTTCATGAGAAAAAATCAAATTATCATGATATTTGTATTGTAACTGATGCAGGTCACCTTCCACTTCGAAACCTTCTCTCCAAATGGCAAAGCATCTCACTCGACATGTTTATTTTTGACTTCATGCTTTAGGGGGCAACTTTTATAGGTCAATTTGGGCACATCAACCATGACTTCTAGATCAGTACTATTAAGGTCCACCAATCCCTAATTCAATTGTCTTAATTCCCTAATGAGGTCAACCTACATCATGCTTTCCTCCCAAGAGTTTCCATGACACCATTCATCTAAAAATGTCCATAAGGAGATCAGCGCGGGTAGCCTTCTATCAGGTTGCATTGCAATGCAGGAACTGCACTGACTCAGTGCACTGCAGCGCACTTAGCCTTTGTTTCACTTGCGCTGAGTGAGTTTCAACTAATTTTTTAAATGAATCCATTGGATTCCTCATCCAATGGATACTTCTGGAACATTCCAATTTGGTTGAACTCGCATTTGGATGAGGAAGAGGATGAATGAACCTTAATCCATTATCTCTTCCTCCATGGAACCACTTCCCAAATTTGGTATAGCATTCATGAAGGCCATTAATGGCTTAACCTCCTCCATTCAACTATAAATTGACCAAGCATTCAAACGCTGGTCTAGGTTGGAATTTCTTGAACTAAGGAGATGTTGTTTGAATGAGATTAGTAAGAGTATTGTAATGATGTCGAATTGTTGCTTCATGAGGAGAGAAGGGATCGAAACTGGAAGGAAGACATTGAATCAAGCATGAACATTCATGGGTTGTAATCTTTCCTTTTATCAATAAAGAATTCAAATCTTTTTCCATTCATGTTCTTATATGATGTATATCATATTCTGGATTCTATGATATGTTTAGTTAACAGGTCTTTATTGTATGCTTTGATGGGTTTCTGTCTCGGCTTGTGTGCAGGTACTTTCCAAGCGAATTAAGTACGAAAAGGAGCAGTGGAATCGACCAAAGGAGAGAGGGAGCAAGCAAAAACTACAGGTTGGTTTCCCTTCCTCCTTCTCTTATATGTTGATTAAAGAAAAGGTAGTGAATTACTTTGTTTGTTTTTTCTAGACTAACTACTAAGTCTAGAGGGTTCAGCATTTGTAGAAACACTAAATTTGCCCAAAACACTAACTAATATGCAACTTGCTCCTACTCCATCATTGGATTTAGATCCATAAAAAAATAATTTCCAAAATAAAGATTTAACTACAAGTTTATCCACAAAATTTACACATTTAGAAGTGTCTATTTGGGAAAAAATATCAATTTGAATGACAACAGATTTTTCTAAGAAATGTAAAGTATGAGCATTGAAATTCCCTAGAAATGATTCTATAGAATAATTTCCGACAATATTGTTGCTATACGCAATTGGTTCGTTTTCTCCTTCTAATTTTGTCACTATGAACTTCTGATGTTTCTCGCGATCAACCCTTATTTGATTTGGTTTACCGTTATAGGGAAGCCATAGGTGAGACCGGTTAGTTGCAAAATAACCATGAAGTTTTTCCGACCAGTCTCTACTAAGGATTCAACCATAGAACTCAGAAATATCAGCTACAATAATGTCGATGACTTGGCAAACTTTGGGGTTTGAGGAAAGTCTAATGGTTACTTGATTAAGTTCTCCGATGACTTCGACTTGACAGTGATCTAACTGAACTATTTGTACAACAAGTTTCTGAGGCTAAACATTCAACTTCTCACAAACTGTTCTGGGCAATATCTTTGATGAAGCTCCGGAATCAACCAGACATTTGTGTAAGTTTTTGTTAAAGACTTCAAAAGTAAGAAGAAAAGGTGGAGTGTGTGATTTTGATCTTCCTCCAATTAAAGCTATATTAGTTGGATCTATTTTATTCAAAGAAGCACTAGGGTCTCTTCCCATTTCTTGGGCAGCTTGCGAGATTACGGTAGCAGGAAGTGGTGCAATAGGTACTGCTTTAAGTTCTTTCACAAGTAACTTATGTTGATGTTTCAATTTTCTAAGCTCATGAAAAGTAATGTTTGCCTTAGTTTTCTTCATATCATCAATAATATTATACTCCATTTCATCGGAAACTATCAAAGTTTTAGATGAAGGAGAAGGATCCAATTGAGTAGGCATTGTCTGAGTGTATTTTGGTACAGATTTCTTACTTATTGCTTTATCCCTAGGGGGTGGCACTGAATCCTTTTGTTTCGGATTTGTTTGTGACAATTCGACAGGATTTTTACTTCGGGTAGTGATAGGTAAGGCTTCTTGAGTTTCTTCATTGGGAAGTATAAAATCCCACATCCCTTGTAACTCTTCTACTTCCTCCTCTTCTGTTTGTTCTTTTCTAGGTGAAACTTCATCCTCATCTGAATCGACATTTGATATGGCATTTGGAGGCTAAGGATCAGCAGAAGAATTCCTTTTGAATGGTCTAAAAGGTTTTTTAGAGAAAGTCTCTACTACCTGTTTCTTAATATCAACCATTTCATTAGACATGGTTTTGAGGTCTTTCTATAATCCTTCAATATCAAAAGGATATTTCGGTGGTTTCTTCTTAGAGTCATCTCTGAAGATTACTTTCTTAAATTTCTCTTCTTCTAATACGTTTCTTTTTTCGACAGCTAGGATGTGTTTTTCTACAGCTATTGCCTCTTTCATATTTTCTGCCAAGGTTGGTTGGCAGCTCTATCAATAAAGATAGTTGTGTTTGATGGGAGAGAAGAGATGTACCACTCATTTTGGACCTCATCGCTAAGCTTAGATGTCACTGGTATTTTATTCAATAGTTTATTGAAGTGAGAGTTGAAGTCCTTGATAGGTTCTCTTGGCTCAGCTTTCAAATTGGAGAGATCATTATTTAAGGTAGTTGTAGATCTATCATCTCCAAACTTTGTAAAAAAATGCTCTTGAAAAGCATCCCAGCTGTTAATAGAACCTGATGGTAGTGAAAAGTACCATGATCCTACTTCTCCCTGCAAAGTAGATGGGAATATTCTTACAACTGCATCTTCCTCCTCCACTTGATTCAAGTTTATGGACAACATAAAATTATTTATATGTTCCTCAGCCAATAGGCCATTATCGGGATTGAATTTGGGCAGCCATTTTTCTGGATGTGCTGGTAATTGATGGTAAGGAGCAGCCATCCTAATAGTCCCTGGGTTTGTCCATGGCCTTGGAGGATTTTGTGCCATTGCTGGTATGTGGGTAGGGGAAGGTGTTGTAGTAGGGTTTGAAGGTGATTGGGTAGAGGAAGCTATAGCTCTTGTACCTATGTGAATCATGATATGGAGTGGTGAGATGGATGATTGATCTTGTGAGGGTATAGATGGGATGGATGAAGATGATGATAAAACCTTGTTGTGAGATTCGGATGGTGTCTTGTTAGCTTTCTTCCGGCTTGGAAGAGAAAATTTGAACAAAGGTATTCTAAACTTTTCACTTTGTGATCTTGTTAATGGCCGAGACGGAGTGAACTGAGAAGTAACACTATCCTGAGATATCTCAGGTTCTTCTTGTGATAGCGAAATTCCATGTAATTTGTGAATCAAATATTTAACCTCAGGGGCTTCGGTAAGAGAAGAAAGCTCTGGATCGATTGGGTTTTCAGCAACAGGTTGTATAATATCCTGCGCAACTTCTCGCTTGGGGTCAGGGGATTTAGAAGACTTTTGAGAAGTTGGAGGTGAGGGTGAGGGAATTTTACTCTTAGAATGGCCTATTAATTTGGATTTACTTTCCATTCACAGTTCAGGCCCTCCTTCTAGTGCCAAAATGTTGAAACCTCAAAAATCATTGCCTCAACATAGGGGAAAACCACCCAGTCCAGATCTTGATTGGCAACTCCTTTTCTATTTGGAGTAGGGGCTCTGACTAGGGATAATGGGACCAGTTTCCCAATATATTTAATGCTTGTGCTAAATGGAGTGATGTGTTTAGAGTAACGTTTAAGTTGATGGTAATCTAGTCTAAACTAATCAACCACAAATGCATTTAAGTTCTAATTTCTAAAATCTATATAATCATAATATACCTGGGATAGACTTGATGTATGTGATCTACAATAATTTCTAAAAGTAATTGGTAATAAAGATCATTCAATTACGATTAGAAGTGAATACATTTTAACAATAATCGTTTCGTATAAAAAGTTAGCCGAAACGATTGTGAGAAATATATTGCATAAAGAGTTATTCATATATTCAGCATAAAACAAAGATCGTCATCATATAGAAGTGTAATAACGATAATCAAAATTCAGATTTTCATACATAAATAATTCAAAAAGAAAAGATTTCTTAGTACATAAGTAAAAAGGATTACGAGATAAAAGTACCATTTATAATATGTCCTACTCATGTATTTCAGCAATATTAATCTATCTTCAATCCATTCAACATCGTCTAAGAGTACAAAAGTCCAATTTCAGTAGAAGATGCTAAATCAGATAAAAATAAATCATGTTCCATATATTTCACCAGAACTTCCTCAAAGGGACAGAAGTGCATGTTTTGAAGAGGGTTTCTGATAAAATTTTGGACCTCTCTCTAAATGCATGAGAGGGGTTTAAATACTAAAACTATAAAACTAAAAATAGATTATTAAAAAAATAATTGAGGAGGTTTAAACGACCTGCCTCAATTTATGCAAAAACGTTGGGTCCCTATAATACTAGTGATTACCCCATTACTATTATAGTTGTACCCCTTATTAATATTGTTGTGCCCCTATTATCCCCATATTGTTATTATTGTGCCCCATAGAATCC
>APFE031534213.1:175467-206763 GCA_000404065.3 Pinus taeda | reverse complement strand
AAACCTATTCTTGAAAATGGGCGAATGGAAGGTTGTAACTCCTAATTTCAAGGGCTAAATTTACCGTTTTTACCCTCTTCCTTAAAATAAGGTGGGCTATTTGAGGTGATTTGTAAAAATGTACTATGATACAAAATATTCGCTCACTAAAAATTTAAAACCCCTTAATTTTGCCAAAGGGCTAACATTCGCCCCTAAAATTTTCTATGCTTTAGACCTAACGCAACTTGAATGGGCTACTTAGCTGAAATTTTCTATGCTTTAGACCTAACGCAACTTGAATGGGCTACTTAGCTGAGTCGCGGGCTAGAATGTTACAATGTAACTGCTGAAGAAGAGGATGAAGATCTGTGTAAAATTAACATTCCAGAGACAGAAGGCCACCGTGAGGTTTAAGGACCACAAATTGATAACCCTGATATAACAACGCCAGTGAGAACTAGACAGGTGAACATTGGTACAAAGGCATAGCCCAAATTCATGAAGATTAGAGACTAATGGGATGACACGATGGTGGATAAGGTCGTTGAATTACTCTGCGAATACCAGGACTTATTCCCTACCAAGTTTAGGGATTTGAAAGGAATAATCAGAGATTTAGGAGTGATGAATATCACGTTAAAACTCGACGTGAAGCCAGTTAAGTAGAGGCCTTACTGCATAAATCCAAAATACAAGGAGAAGGTCCACTTAGAGCTAGACAAAATGCTAGCAGCAGGCATCATTGAGCCTATGGAAGAGTTTGATTGGGTAAGCCGAATGGTGGTGCAAGAGAAGTAGAAGGATGAGGTAAGGATATCCGTGGATCTCAGAAAAATGAGTGACACTTGTGTGCAGGATCCTTTCCCAACTTCGTTCACAGATGAAGTGTTGGACAATGTAGGTGGCCAAGAAGCATACTCCTTCACTGATAGTTTCTTTGGTTACCACCAAATCAAAATTGCATTGGAGGGTAGGAGCAAGACAACCTTTGTGACTGAGTGGGGTTGTTTTCAATACACTGTAATGTCATTTGGGGTGAAGAATGCACCGACTATCTTTTCGCGCATGGCTGTCTCAACATTCAAGGAATTCATTCATAAGTTCCTGGAGGTCTATATTGATGATTGGACTGTATTTGTACTAGTTAAGCGCCATGTAGCGTGCTTGTGCTTGATGTTGGATACTTGTCAAAGATACCAAATCATGCTCAACCTCAAGAAGTGTCTATTTTGCATTCCTTTTGGGAACCTATTGGGGCATGTGGTTTGCAGACAAGGGTTGATGGTAGACCCCACGAAGATCGCGGTAATTCTAAACTTGGAAGCATCGCGGAGAGTGAAACAACTACGTGCTACCTTGGGACATATGGGATATTATAGAAAGTTTATCAAAGGTTATGCCCAGATCACCGCATCGATGGAAAAATTGTTGAAAAAGGATGTCTCGTTTTGCTGGAACGATGATTGTAAGAAAAGGCTGGATATATTGAAAGAAAAGATGGTTACCGTGCTGATTCTAGTCTTCCCAGACTGGAAGAAAGAATTTCATGTACATGTTGATGCGTGATGTATAGCATTAGGGGCAGTACTAACACAGGATGGCGAAGAAGGCTTGGACCACCCTATCACATTTGCAAGCCACTGATTATCCAAAGCAGAGAAGAACTATTCCACCACTAAACACGAGGGGCTAGCTATGGTGTATGCGCTCCAGAAGCATTGACACTACTTGCGAGGGGGTCACTTTAAGATGCATACAGATCACTTCGTGCTAAAGTACCTGGTCAATTATCCTGTGTTGGGGGGAGCATCTGCAGATAGCTCTTATTGTTCCAAGAATACAATTTTGAAGTTGTTGTGAGCCCTGGATGATTGAACATGGGACCAAACAACCTATCGCGCATTGAGACTGGCGAAGAACCTACAAATTTGGAGGAAGGATTACATGACGTGAAACTTTCTGTTGTGTGCATCACAGATGGACATTTCGAGGACATAATACACTTCCTAACAACTAGAACTACGCCGAAAGGATACTCTATCCAGCAAAAAGAAGGAATTAGTGCTGCCCATGGTAGATTTCTCTATCATTGTTGGGCATCTCTACAAGATGGGGACTGATGAGATATTGTGAAGGTATGTACCTAAGTTTGAACAAAGCAGCATTCTCACAGATGCTCATGGGGGCATCGCGGGAGGATATTACACAGGGAGAGAAACCACGCAGAAGATTCTATGCGCAGGTTTGTGGTGACCAACCCTTCATCAGGATTCAAAAGCATTTTGCAAGGCATGTGATGTATGTCAAAGAATAGGTAGGCCATCGCGAAGGGATGAAATTCCTTTGAATCCACAAATGATGTTGCAGCCTTTTGAAAAGTGGGTAATAGATTTTGTAGGACTTATTCAGCCTCAAGGGAAGACAGGCTCGAGGTATATTATCATTGCGGCGAAGTATTTGACTCGTTGGGAAGAAGCGCAGCCGGTAAAGGATTGCACAGGCATAATGTCCGTGAAGCTTCTATTTGAACATGTACTGACGTGATTTGGATGCCCAAAGATTTTGATGAGTGATCGGGGTACGCACTTTCTGAATGAAACGATAAGTGCACTAACAGAAGAATTTCAAGTGTATCATCAAAAGAGCACACCTTATCACCCACAGGCTAACGAGATAGTGGAGGCATTCAAAAAAGTACTGGAGACTACGTTGACCAAGGTATGCAATGCTCAGTGAAGTGATTGGGACCTACGCATACCTGTAGTATTGTGGGCTTATCGAACAACATGCAAAAAGTTAACGGGACAAACACTCTTTAGGCTGGTCTACGGGGTTGAAGCGATGATGCCTGTGGAATACATCATACCTAGTCTATGCATAGCAGCACCCACAAGTATGACGGATCGCGGAGCCTTGGAAGAGAGGCTCGCGCAATTGGATGAGCTCAAAGAAGAGAGATTTTGGATGGATTTCACCAGCAGGTCCAAAAGCAGCGCAAAAAGGCATGGCACGACCGACATATTAAGCTGCACACCTTTAAAGTGAATGACTTGGTGCTATTGTATGACAGTAAGTTTGATAAATTTTCAAGGAAATTCAGAATGCATTGGTTGGGGCCCTATGTTATTAAGGAGATTACTGACAGTGGCGCAGTCCAGTTGGTTAAGTTGAATGGATATCCCTTCCTAGGAAAGGTGAATGGTAGTCATTTGAAGCCATACATAGGTGACCCAACCATCTGACTAGCCAACAGAAGCACAGTCTTAGCGCTCCACGCAGCTAAAAGGAGGCGCAGGACTATAAAGTACACTGCCCGGTTTGGAGAGCTGTGCGATTTCAGGACTACGCGATGCAATGAAGTGTCACAAGGTCTGCGACAGCGCGAAGACAGTTGTGCTCACATGCAGGTCTGCTAGAAAGTGACCGTTAAAGTCTCTATTCACGATTTGATGGTCGGTTTGAGGCCAAATGGAGTGGGCGGCAGGCATTTAAGGCGAAATTTATGGACTAGATTCTTGGAAATCTATCGCAATATAGCATTAATGGGCCAAATGTAGAGGGAACGGTTGAATTTGAATTCAAAAAGGCCTATAAATTACAAGTGGCTATCCAGCGAAATACACTTGGCAATTTGAGAACTGAGTTGTTTGATGCTCAAGTATACATGAATTGAGACCTATTCGAGACTCTGAAATTGAATTCATTGTTTGAGAAATTACCAGAGACACTGCAAGAAATGTGGAATAACATTAAATCAACACCCCCAAAAGCCATGGACACAGGAGTAGTGACAACTGAGGAAGCCGCGTAGGAAATTGTGGTAGTAGAAGTCCCAGAGAGTGCTAGAATAATGGTTGAGGTCCCTAAATCACCCAGAACACCGAGACCTAAGAAGGATAAGTAGGCTATGATACCAGTGCACATCTCACCAAGAAACCCACAAAGGACCAAGCTCGCCCTGTAGGAAAAGGGGAAGGCCATTCATCTAGAGGCCGATGAGGAGGAATCTGAAGAAATCCTAGTGGAAGAATAGGACGAAGAAATGGAAGTTGAAACCTAGGGTGCAGACCCTATTACCAGGCTACCAGAATATGTCCCTCCACGCAAAGGGCAAAGCCAAAGTGCCGAAGAACATAGATGAGAGAAAGAGCTCTCTGCAAACCCCGTTTCTCCCAGATGGTATTTTTTTTGAGGGACTGCACTTAGGACGAGTTCTTGTACTAAAATTCAAGGATTGGGACCTCGCGGATCATGAGAAATTCCCGCATTTAGCAACTGAACAACTAATGCGCCGGCGGATTGACGTGATGGCTGGAATGATTGAATTGGAGCTGCGAAAATGGCTCAAGGGTGTAGAGAAAGTTGGGTTTCTTAACCTGCTCTAGGTGTCACATTACCACCATGCCCTAGTGACTGTCTTCGTCATCAGGTAGCTGCTCTGCTTGGTGCATGATGGATATTTGTGGTTGGAGGAGCCCATTCCCATCACAGACCACTTGATTCATCGAATTATGTGGCTACCTTACTCAGTGGAGGATCCAGCCAACATATCAGAAGGAAAAGGTGGCGAGTTGGCCCTCATGGAAGCAACGAAGAAGAAGTTCAATTAGAGAAGAAGAAGCAAGGATATGCCGTCTCCAACATTAACAACCCCACAGTCAAGGTCGTGACACAAATACTAGTAGGAAAAGTGATGCAAAAGTGTCGCGTAGATGAGGTGCCCAATCCTGTGATTTCACTCGTGGTCCAATGCATGGAAGGAGTCCAGTTCAACTAGGAAAACTATCTATGCGGCGAGTTCCTTGTGAACTCTCGTGAGGCACAGGAGCAGGGAAAAACATTTCACTACGCGTGGCTCCTGTTGTCGATCATACTGGTGGCATGGTAGCTGCCTAAAGATAGCCAATTCCCTTAGGTCGTGCCACACCTTCTAGAGGCAACGAAGTATGCTTCGTTATGGGCAACCAAGGATGCACAACGAATAAAAGAAAGCAAGATATTTTGTGTATTAATGGAGATGAATATCCGGATGGGGATCAATCGCAAGCTGCAGTTGTCACCCACAGTATATGCTAGTCTACAGAGCTTTGCCGAGTTCAAAGTGGATTTCTACCATGTCTTTATCAGAGCGTGGAAGGACCATACAAAGACATGGCATAACCTACCATTTCTAGTGACTGATGATGTGATTTTCACAGTCCTCAAGTTTTGGCCACCAGAATGGCGCGCTCTAGCTGGCTCCGTGGTGGAAACAGACAAGTCCGCCATGTAGCGTAAAAAGGAAGAAACCAAGCTCTGAATGGCACAACTGGTGGAAAATCATAGAAAGGAGGAAGCAGAGGCTAAGACCCAAGCAACACGCGACGCTATGAAATTGGCCAAACAACAGAGGACAAGAGGAGAAGAGTGTGAAGGATATAAGTCACCTTCGCCCGGTACTGAGGCATAAACAGAGACAAAACAAGGTGGCGCAGACCCGGAGACGACATCCACCCAACTCAAGCATCCTTGACCACGAGAGCAGGTAGTTCCATGAAAGGAAACAAAGGCATCAAAGACATCTTTCGACCCAATCACCCTCACTGAATGGGATTTTCATGATATCGACGAAAAGGTGAGGGATGTCACTGCAAAGGCACTCCAATAGTTCAAAGAGCAGCAACAGTTGGTATTGGGGCTCTCCGAACAGAGCTACAGGAGTTGCAGCTTCACACTTCACAGGTTGGAATAGTGTCCACTAGCCTTGTGATAGGCACTTCAGCTGCTAAAGAGATGTTGCACACAAGGGTGACCAACATGATAGTGCTACCAGATGGGGCACTTACTACAGAGAAGGAGGCTGGCAGGCCCACGGTTAAAAGTTGGAAAGGGGTAGGGTTGAACATGGTCATGCTCCCTCGGGAGATGCTCTACCTCTTACAGGATGGAGTCACCGCGGAACTCAGGGCCCGAGAGAATCACGCTCTACTGGTGATGAGCAAGCAGTACTTTAACATTGAGCAGTTGGGCCTGCACTGCAATGAGGCAATGGAGCAGAATAAGCAGATTATGCAGATAGTAAAGTAAGCTTGTCAAATGGTCTCAGAGTTGGACATTCAGGTAGAAGAACTGGTGGAGATGTGCGTCTACAAATTGGCCACAGGGATGCGCAATGCTCGAGCAAAGATGGCCAGGGTTCAGCTGGAGCTGAAACTACAGATCGCAGAATTGCAGTTGAAGGTGCAACCTTCAACTCCGCCAGAAGTCAGGGAACAATGTACCACCGCTGTTACAACAACAATAGTGGCGGTTGACAGTGCAGTGGCAGACTGTATGCAGCTATTTGAACAGTCATTCGAGGTCCTAACCACCCTGCAAGAGGACCCGAATGTAGAGTGCCTGGAGACGGAGGCGCACAAGCTACAACAGAGGTATGACAAGGTAAAAGGGACCGCGTAGACAGTTGCCCTTACACAGAGGCTTGCACGGATGCAGGAAGCAAAGGTGCTCAAGGAACAAGGGCATGTTGCTCGACATAAAGAAGCAGTCTTAAAAGTGTGCCTACAACCATGGATAGACGAGGCTTACATGATCACAGCCTCCATTGAAGGAAAGATCGTGAAACTGCAGGAAGCTCAACAGAAGATTCAGAGCAGCAGTTCAACAACAGTCACTGAACAACGAGTGGAAGAAGTCCAACAGGCAGTTGCTCAGTGTGCTTCTGATGTTGCGGTGATCCAAAGAGAGCTAGGACGTCTTTGCACTAAGATATCTGCACTTGTAGGGTAACTCGAGGGCCAGTCACAATGTTTTTGTTGGGGGCCTGTTGGGCGTGGGATCCCCCAAGGGCATTTTTGGGGCTAAAAGCCCATATTTTGGTCAATTTTTGTAATCCAAATGTAAAGACTCCGCATTTTGTGGTCGCAAAGTGCGTAGTTGTTAAAGAGTCATAGGGTTTTCTGCCCTTATTTTGAAAATGTAATGTCTGTTGTAGAAGATCTACCCGTGGTTTGCAGACCATGGGACTGTACAAATAGAGCCAAGATCTAAGGTTTTATTATATAATGGAATTAAGAAGAAGATCAATCATGTATGAGAGATAGCTCTGAAGTAGAAGTCTAAGTTTTGGGTCGTAGTGTAGGTAGAGGCTCTACAGCTGAGTGCGCAAAGGCCTAGAAGTCCGCAGTTGAGTGTGCGGACCCCTGCAGCTGAGTGCGTAGGGCAGGTTGAGTCTGTAATTATTTGGAATTATCAATAAAGACAAGTATTCTACAATTTCTGCATCTTTATTTATGGTTTATGCATCTTTTATATTGGGTATAAATTTCACTTATAATGCTTATATGATGCGCGAATGTATGTAATTGTATTGGTTAAGTGAACGCAAGTAAGAAAATTTGTTTATGCGAAGCTAACTAAGGTCTGTAATAAGATAAGTAAGATACTTAGCGTAGTTTTGGAAATATCATAGTTCACTGCCCTAGTAGTGCGAAAGTATATCAGCCCCAGGTTAGGGCTATGCAAAAGCCGATTATATCCTTTCGCAAAGGTACTGAAGGGTGGAACAGAGGGCTAAGAAACCTGCGCGCAGGCAGGTATAACCGGGATAAACCGATATCACAACCATCTCAAAGGTGTGGAAACTTGGTTCCAGCATCCCCCATACTACTTCGGGTGAGACTTAAGTCCACGCTCCGCGGGCTGATGCCGAAGGGGCCAATAGTGTAGGGATTTGTTTGGCTAACTAACGTTGAACCTGGGTCAAGCCCCCACAAGCCAACAACAAGTCTAGGAGTGCACCTTGGTTGATGAAACCTACACAATAGTATGGTTATTTCTTGCCTTTTACTATTGGATTCCATTATTCCCCTTTAACTTTTCTATTTATTCCTACCTTGATTCTTCTTTTCTTGGGTTCTCTTGTTAATTTTTATGTTTTGTTTCTTGCACTTGTGAGATAATCAAACTCTGTATTTTTGGGCTTACTTGTATTTATATCACCGTATTTTTATATTATTAATTCTACTAATTATGTTCTATTACCATAAATCTCACTAAGTTGGTGAGTTATCCATCTTCCATCATCAAAATAATTTTATCCCCCCTAGCTTGTGTTTTTCAATGGCCATATTTTATATGTCTTGGATGAAAATACTTTTGTTATTTTGATTTTTGATTAGTGGATTCATTCAAGCCTCTTGTCATCTTAGTTTTGGGAGCACTATTAGATGCAACCTTTCTTTGTGAGTTGCAACATATCACAAATGGTCTCCTCAATTAAATGTCTGGTACTTCCTTATTGATTCTCTCTATTGGCCCCCCATAACAAGCACCCCTTCTCCTCCTTTCTTGTTTACTGATCAAATCTTTTCACATCAATAAATTGTGGGATTTTACATATACCACTATTATGAAAATACATATCTCTTCATGTCTCTAATATAAGTCAATTAATTCATCAAGCCATCCTTTATTAGGGATTTGAGCTCCGTTTATAGTAGCATTTTCCTTATAGTTTTTTTTTCAATAGTCTTGTACATATTCCATTATTGTTGCAATAAATTTTGGAATTACATTATAAGTTTTAAATGGCCTTTTAAGTGACACACCTTTTCTCGATGTCATCTTTTGGTCCTTCCAACATCATCAATACGTGTTAAAATAATTGGTTCGATTAAATTGTAATGAATTGGCGTGACCCAAACCAATGGTTAATTTAATCATTCTATTCATTTTTTTTAGATTGTTAGCTAATATTTACCTATTATATCCATTATTTCTTACAACTAATTCTTCCAATGCATTCTCATGGTCCCTGCATATTTGTAATTACAATTTCTAATAGCCCTTAGCATGGACAACTTCCCCATTCCTTTTGATGTTTCCTTTTAGCTTTTCTAGGGTTTGACCAAATGATTGATTAGGACTCAATATATAATATGGAGCTTATTGATCTTGTTTCTTTAGGTCCTTACCAACATGGGGCCCATGTTACTAACTTAGTTCTCATATTAGAATCAATAGGTAATGTTTGTGGTGTAGGTCATGACATTGTTGTCGATGTTATATTTATTTCTCTTACGAGGGTCTAAATTTCTCTTTGGAGGAGAATGTGGGTTTATTGTTTCAAGAGGTTTTCACCCTATTTCACCCTATGTCAAGAGCTATATGTTGTTAAATTTCTTTTCTCTGAGCTACATACAAGATACAAGGTTGTGCTCCCAATAACCCTATTAACATGAATCACTGAATTATATGAAGTTTACTTCTTTGTATCTTCTTGTAGCCCATAACAAGTCAATTTGAATTTTTTATTCATTGTATTTGGTTAATTTCAACTAGTATCAACTTGTAATCATTGTAATACAAATATTTTCCATGAATTGAAGATTGAGGCATCTTTATAATGAAAGAACTTGTAGTTGTATTTATTGTATATTCATGTTCCAAAAATATGGAATATGCTTCATATGTGCAATGGATTCTTTCATATTCACTTATTTTATTTGTCTTATGTTGTAATGATGTGCTTCTTTTGATAATAATAATTGTTACTATTATTATTTCAAAATTATTCTAGTGGATGTGGACTTCTTAATATTGCGTTGTATGCCATGTGCTTGTATGCCATTTATAGTTTGTTAAGATTTTGGTACGTTGTTCCTTGTTCTAGTCTTTCCTTTAAGCATATCCTTATTTAGTTTGTAAGAAATTAGATCTATTATATGGTTATCCTTACTAGTAGATTTTTATATCAATTTTACTTCAAGGGTTCCTTAGTAGGTTATGTGAAGTAATCCTCCCTTTGGCCTCTTGAACTTTTCCTTATTCTTTTCTATACTTTATTACCCATTCTCTATGTCATAGGTTATATGTAAATGGCTATCAAGTCACCTTCAATAAGAAATTTTGGTTCTTTTCTAATATTTCCCCAAGTTTCAGGTGGAATTGGATTATTTTCATTGAGGATGCTAGACCTTTCCTTGCCCCTTTTCCCTCCAATGCATCTTCTAGGCTTATCTATGATGTTCTTAACTAGGAATTATTTCTATGATTAAGTCATTCCCCATCAAGAATTATTGACCTTTCCTTGTCGCTTTTCCTTTCAATGTATTTTCCAAGCATGTTTTTGATATTTTATTAATAAGACTTCATCTAATGATCAAAGCACCTTCCATTGGGATTCTAGATATTTCCTTGTCCCTTTTCATTTTAATGTCTCTTCCAAGCCTATTTTTGATGTTCTTAACTAAGACTTCCTTTGATGATTGGAGCACTCTACATTAGGAATTCTAGACCTTTTCTTGTCCCTTTTCCTTCCAATGTATCTTTCAGGGATGTTTCTAATGTCCTTTTTGCATCAATGTTCCTACCATTGGTCTATGTCTTTCTAAGCTAACCTTTGATGATGATCACAATTCTATGCCATTAGTAGAACCATGCCCCTCCATTGGATCACCCTCCATCAAGAATATTGGGCCTTCCTTTATTATTATTGTGATTGATGGTTCTTCTAGGCTTATTTTTAAAGGTATTCCATTCAAACTTTAGACCACCTATCACTTATTTTATTTAGCATATGTTGGGGGATCACCTCCCATGAGTTATTGAAATCTAGATGCTCTCATATGTTCCTTCTAACTAACAAAATCCATAACCATGACCATAAATCACAAGAGAAAACCATTCTACACCAAAACATTATTTATATTAAGAAACTCATAATTAAGAGGTAGGTCTTACAATTCATCTTTGATCTGTTTTTTTTGTTGTGCCACAATAATATACAATTAAATAATTGATTAAAACAAATAGTTATACACTACTAGATGGAGTGAAAACTTCCAATTCAACTTTATCTTCACTTAATAGGAAAAAATATATATACTACAAGTCACATTATAATTCACTAATTGAAAATAAGAATTTGGGGTTACCTATTATAATTAGTCTCCCCTCGAATGTGCTAATAATACTAATTTTTATGTAAGATTCATCAAGTAGTAATTCTCATTATTCTAAATTGGTTGACTAATGATTAGGGATCAAAGACTTCTTGTGTTGATGTTCTTGTTATTTTTCTTCAAGCTAACTAGTCCTCTGAGTACTCTTCCTTCCTTATCTACATAAAATTGGTACTTGTATCCTAGCATTTTAGGGTTTTTTCAGTGGATTTAGTGATGGTTGATGAAAATAGCAACAAGAAATGCTAAAAATAGCATTGCTATAGATAGCATTTCAGGATATATTCCAATTTTAATTAGTCCTTGAATTAAAATTTGAATTTAGTCTTAGCAACTGTTTGAAAATAATTAATTAACTCATCTTGAGTTAATTAGTTGGAAAAAATCAAACATGAAGTCTTTGTGAAGACATGCAACAATTATCCCTTTGATTGAGGAAGTTATCCCTTAATTAAGGAGATAAGGATGAGTTGTATTTCAGTTGTAATTATTTAGCTCAGTTAACTGAGTTAAGTCCAGTTAAATTAGTTCTAGATAGTTTGTGGAACTAATTGTGAGTTTAGTTAGTTATTGCATGCATGCATGCAACTAGTGTTCTCCAGATAACTGAATATTCTCTCATAAAATAACTCATGCATGTCAGTTTAGACAGAGACCTAGTTGAGATTAAAGGAAGGGACAATGTCCTATCAATTGCTAGAATATTCCCATGTGAATATCACAATGTACTATCAAAGCAGTGTGTGAGGTGAGAATCACGTAGGTGGCAGCTTGAGGACCCAGGATAAACTACGCAAGGAAATAGGAGGCTTGGAGGACTGAAGGAAGGCATATGTGTTGTCTATTCTATCTATGAGCAGTAGTGAGGGATTGTAGGGAGAGATGGATAGCTTGAGAGCTAAAGCTTTGTGTAATCTTGAGATATTTCCACTTGTATGATAATATAGATAGCGGGGTTTTCAATTGAGGCTTTCCCCAGAGTATTCTTTTGTGTTTCATGTGTGATTGATTCTTCTTCTCTCTTATATGTGTTCTGTTTGATCTTGCTCAAAATCGATTAAGCGTCTGCAAGTTTGATTGTAGAAGTAGATTAAGTATTTTTATTTAGTACATTGCATAATTAGTTTAATCTACAGTGAGAATTTCTACAGTGGTTTATTATTCTATGTTAAGGTTTGTCCTAATCTCTTCCTCAAAGTTTTTATATATTCCCAAAGTGTTTTGTGTAATCTATTTTCCCAATTTGTCCTTCTTAAACCACATATTTTAGTGAGTAATGAAAATATCAATTTTTTTATACTTTCTACTTGTCCATTTTCTCTAGGGTATTCTAGGCCATTTTTGTTATATAGGATTAGAAAACTACTACACATAGTGTATAAATATGATGGGTATTTTTTACGATATGGGTAAATCAAACATACCATCAAAAATTAATAAATAATTATCAAAAAATTTTCATTTTTTAATACTCGATGCCCTGATGTTCATTATATTTTTTACTATGTTTAATCTTTGTCGAACTTCCAACTCATATTTGATGAACCACTAGAGACACATGGCATCCATTTGGAACTACTACATTAGAAAATTATTCATCTCATGGGTGGGTTTGGTATCTTAGTGCTTAATTGTGCTTGCTAATGTGTAACAGGTCGCAAGTAGTAAGCCAATGATTGATATACTACTTTTTAACCCTCTTCATTGCATATCATATTATTTTCATTTAATGGAAAATATGGAAAATCCAAGTTAGTATGACTAATAAGGTCATATGATTGCTTTTTCTAACTAGTGCCACATAGATTTTTTGGCACATCCTTGTTAAATACAAAGATACACAAGTCCATGGCATCATAAGAGTCCTCCATCTATCCACTGATGCATCAACTTCTTGAAGTGAGATTGTTTAGGCTAAATGATGGCGGTCTGGGTATAGGTAGGAGTGTTAATCTCCCAAACTGCGAGATTATATCTTCTACTTCTTTTTGCGGGTGTAATTGTTGGTTCAATGGTCTATCTGTCATCCATTGACAACTTTAGAACTTCCACTAAGTTAGTAGACTCCTCTAAAAACTGCAGAGTTCCGCTAAACCTCCACTAGTCTGGACCCAACGGTAACATGAAATCCACCTTCTAAAACCTGTCAGCACTTCTTCACCATTGAACTATTCAAGATCCAACAGTCACAACTCTCCCTGATCTCAAACCTGCTCCTCGTCTGTAAACTATCGATCTTGTTCCACCAGATCTAACGGTTCAAACGAATATCAGTCGGGACACTTGCGCACTTTAAACCCACCCGATAAATGGTTTCTCTCTCTCCTCTCTGTTACGTGTCATGACGTGTATGGAATCGAATCCAATCGAAAAAATACTGCTTACGACCTTCTTCCCGAAATCCACTTGTGGTTTTCTTCAACCCTCTTCGGCTTGTTAATTGTCGATTAACTTTTGCACCCGAACACCGTTGATCTGCCTCGACTGAGATCTAATAGTCCAAATTAAATCTTCCCGCGCTCTGTCCGTGGTATTCCTCCAAAGATCTCGATCATCTGCTTCACACTCATAATTCATGAGAAACTTAGTTAAAAAGAAAACATAGAATTTAACATAATCGACATAATTTCATTCAATCTCAAAGAACACCAATTAAACCTCGAATTTCACAATAACACAGAGATTTCAAAGAAGATTATCCTTCAGGATTTGCTAGGAATTTCTCATTCACATGCATAGAGACTAATTTTCCCTAATTCACTGGATTTTCTCCTAGAAAGCCAAATTTCTTTAACAGTCAAAATCCCTTTACGATAGTGTGAAAATTACATAAGTACTGGTTCATCCTAACAACTAGATCCTAATTCAAAGGCTAAAATTTATTAACCTTATCTGTCCTGCGAGGCATTCTCCTCGAGAATCTCCACTACAGCTAACTAACTAAAACTTATTACATCGTGATCAAATCCTATATTCTAGCTCTATGCCTAACTAGAAAAACATGGAAATTTATGGCTAAAGGATCACACTCCTTTGCTTGTAATATTTTTTTTGTATTTTTGGAACAATTCTTCGAATTTATCTTCAAGCCTTATGCTCCTACATCAGACTCCTGAGGACAAAGTTCTTCATGGGCTCCTATCCATGAGCTCTTCTACAGAACTGCCCAATTTTTGTAGCATGTTTTATATTACCCAAGTAGCTTTGGCATTTGGCTGATCCTTCCATTTGACCAAATACTGAAAGTACTCTTGTTCTAGTTTTCATGAACACTTTCTTGTCTAAAATCCTTTCTGGCTGTAATTCCTTTGTTGTAGGTAACTGTTTTACCTAGTCGATCTCCTGTATCTCTTAGTTTTCTTCTGTATCATTTGCAATTTCACCTTCATACTTGTACAAATCAGCAACATTGAAAATTGGAGATTTTCCAACATCAGGGGGTAATTCAATTTCATATGCATTTGCAGAAAATTTCCTTAATACTCTGCATGGTCCAATTTTCTTGAACTTCAATTTTTTGCTCTCCCTCTTTACTAAATCTTTCCTTCCTTAGGTGTGCTAAAACCAAATCCTCGACTTCAAAGTTCACTTCTCTTCTTCTCATGTCTGCTCTGCTTTTGTACTTGATGTTGCTATCCTATAGCTGTTGTTTCACCTTTTCATGTATTTCTTGTATTTTTGAAGCAAAATCTTCTCCCTCTGCACTTCTCATCTCATATTTTCCCAAGTTTCTTAACTCAGATACTCGTCTTGGATGCATTCCATAAACTATATGGAATGGACTCCGCACTATACTCCTATTAGGTGAGTCATTATATGCATATTCATCCTGTAAGAATACTTGATCCCACTGCTTTGGAGTTTCTGCAGTAAGACTCCTTAAAAGATTAACCAAACTCCTGTTCACAACTTTAGTCTATCCATCAGTCTGTGGATGATAGGCAAAACTGAAACTCAGTTTAGTTCCCAACTTCTTCGATAGTGTCCTCCAGAAATGTCCAACAAATTTGGAATCCATGTTTGAGACAATACTCTTAGGCAACCCATGCAATCTTACAATCTCCTTGAAAAACAAAATAGCAATGTGAGTAGCATCACTAGTTTTATAACATGGAATAAAATGTGCCATTTTTGAAAATCTGTCCACTACAACAAAAAATGAATCATTTCCTCTTTGAGTCTTTGGTAAGCCCAAAACAAAATCCATACTTACCATATCCCAAGGCCTATCTGGAATTGGTAATGCAACATGCAAACCTATGTTTTGGCTTCTTCCCTTTGCATATTGATAGACTTTACAAGTTTACACATACTTTTCCACTTCAGATCTCATTTTCGGCTAGAAATAAAATATGTTCAACTGTTCATAAGTCTTATCTATACCAAAATGTCCTGCAATTCCACCACTATGTTTCTCTTTGATTAAGTTCTCTCTCATAGAAAAATTTGGTATGCACAGCTGATTTCTCTTAAACAACAATCCATCTTGTAAGAAATAATCCAACCATTTATTCCTATCCATCAAAAGAGGATTCTTACGAGCTTCAAATGCCTCCTCAAAATCTAAATCTGTCTCATACAATTTTTTAAGAAAATCAAAACCCAACACTTGAATTTGACTCTCTTGAAATAATGTATTTCTCCTACTTAAAGCATCTGCAACTTTGTTTGATTGGTCATTTATATGCTTCAAGACAAAATGGAAGCCCTGAAGATACTCTACCCATTTGGCATGTTTTTGGTTGAGCTTTGGCTACTACATAATATACTACAATGCATGGTTATTTGAATAGAGTATGAACTCTTTTGACATTAAATAATGTCTCCACTTCTTCAATGACTGCACAACTACATAAAAATCTTTATCATAAGAAGAATACTTCTTCTTTGAATCATTCAGATTTTCACTAAAATAAGCTATAGGTTTGTCTTCCTGAGTTAAAACACCTCCAATAGCTTCTCCACTGGCATCACATTTCACTTGACAAGGTTTATTAAAATCAGGTAGAACCAAAATAACTTTTTCAGTGATCTTCTTTTTCAACAACTGAAAATTATTTTCTGCTTCAGCAGTCCATATAAATGGTTGTTTATCCTTATTTATAGTCTCAACAATAAGAGCATTGATTTTACTAAGATTCTTTATGAATTTTCCTATAAAAACTAGCAAGACCATGAAAACTTCTTACCTCAAAGATACTTTTAGGTGAAGGCCACTCCATGATTGCCTTGATCTTCTTTGGATCCATCTTCAACCCTTCAGTGGAAATAATAAAACCCAAATACACTAATTCCTCTTTCATGAATGAACATTTCTTCAAATTTAGCAATAATTTCTCTTATTGTAGCCCTTGTAAGACATAATTCAGATGTCTCATATGCTCCTCCTTAGACCTGCTATAAACTAATATATTGTCCAGATATACTATTACAAATTTACCAATAAACTCCTGAAGAACTTCATTCATGAGTCTCATAAACATACTTGGTGCATTTGACAACACAAAAGGCATTACTCTCCATTCATACAATCCTTCATTTGTCTTAAAAGTAGTTTTCCACTCATCCCTTTCTCTTATCCTTATCTAATGGTACCCACACTTAAGATCTAGTTTTGTAAAATACTTTGCTCCACTCAAACAATCCATCAAATCTTCAATTATTGGTAAAGGAAATCTGTACCTGATTGTGATTTTATTGATGGCTCTTGAATTAGTACACATTCTCCAGCATCCATCTTTCTTTGGACTCAACATTGTTGGTACTGCATAAGGACTCAAACTTTCTCTGATCAGTCTTTTGTCAAGCAGTTCCTAAACCTGCTTTCTAACCTCTTCATTTTCTGTGGGAGTCATTTTGTAAGCTACTTTGTTTGGTAGATTTGCTCCAGGAATCAAATCTATATGATGACCAATCCTTTTAATGGGTGGTAACTCATTAGGAAAATCATCAACAATGATATCATAATAGTTGTCCAACATTTCTTGAATTTCAATGGGTAAATAAAAAACTTTAGTAGAAGTCATTATTACCTTGGGCTTGCAAATTACAACAAAGTTTAGCTCATTTTCTTCAATCTATTGTAAGTATTCCTTTCCTCCTAGTAATAGAGTTTTTGGATCAATCTTCTTTCTTGATGCATCCTCTTCTTCCATAGGCAGCAATGTATGATTGACACCATCTTTACCAAACTCGTAGGTGTTTCTTTCCCCATCATGCATAGCTCCTCTGTCATATTTCCAAGCTCTTCCAAGCAGTATGTGGCACACATCCATATGCATCACATCACATACAATTTTATCCTTATATTTTCCCAACTGCAACTCCACTTCACATTGTTCATTCACTAACAACTCATGTCCCTTTTATAACCATGACACCTTGTAAGGTGTTGGATGTCTCATTGTCTTCAACTTCAATTTATCTACCACTTCTGTAGAGACCAAATTATCAGTGCTGCCACTATCAATAATCATTTGACAACATTTCCCTTGCACCTTACACATTGTTCTGAACAAAGTCTTCCCTTATGATGGTTCAACTATCTCCTTTGTTGGCTTGAGCAAAACTTTATTGACTACGAAAGATTCTCCTCCCTCTAGTACATTTTCTTCTTCTGTTACTACTGCTGCTTCTTCCTTAGCTTGAGCAACAATTGCATTCCTTTGACTTGTTTCTGCATTCTCTGGGCATTCAAAAGCTTTGTGTCCCAGTTTGTTACATTTGTAACATCTTACTTCTCTTCCTTTATCTCTGCCTCCCCTTCCTATCGAAAAACTCCCTTTGCCACCTGCATCACCTCCTATGGTTGCATGATGCGTTGAGTTTTTGCTAGCTCCATCTCTAAGTGTTGTAGAACTTCCTCTACCACCTTGACTTCCTTTTCCTTGGAAAGTACCTCTTCCTTTGGTAGACTGCTTCCTCATGAGTTTTTCTTCAGCTTTTAGTACCACCTAATAAGCTTCTTCTACTGCTTTAGGAGACAGTATACTTATCTCATCTTGAATGTCCATCCTAAGACCATTCACATATCTAGCCACCTTCTCATCTGTATCTTGAGTTTTTCCAACTCTTATACTTACCTCATAGAACTCCTCTGTATATTCTCTCATTGTCATAGACCTCTGTCTAAGATTCTGCATCTATCTGAACAAGGTTTGTTGATAATTACTTGGTAGAATCCAAACAAGGATGAACAAGAATTTCATGTTCATTAATGGCAAAAGAATAATCATTAATTGCTTCTCTATCTTGATAAAAACTTAATGGTAATTCATTTAGATCAACCTCTGTATTTTCTGAAATATCATTAATACCAAGAGAGGAAAAATTACCATCATTAAAAATATCGGGATAAAGGGAAAAATGTGAACCTGAAACAATGTATTTAAAAGTGTCTCTATTTGAGAACTTTTGTGCATTATGCTCATTGTAAATTTCATATTGCAGATCATTCCTTTGTGTACTCATGCTTTCTTGAAGAAGGCTGCTTTTTTGCTCTGATTTCAGCATTTGCTAATCACAGAAAAATTCAAAAATTTGCACAACAGTTTGCATTTTATTATTTACTTTGATCGCTGCTTGTGCTTGTTGATTTGCGATTTGATTTTCCGAATTTACTTCAAAGTAGCTTTCAGATTTCAAGGCGGCTCTTTCTTCAAAATTGTTGTTGTTGTCTTCTTGCATTTGAATAGAAATGTTTTCCAAGCTTTGTGAAACCACTTCATCACAATTTATTTGCACATCCATATTGGAATTCTCATTTATAGTAGAAAGGGATGGAACAAAGCTTGAACTAATTTCATATGAATTGGGAATGGGAAGAAGAGAACAACTATGTTCAAACTAATATAGTGATTCTTCTTCCATAGGTTTATCTTCAACTTTAAATCTTAAACAATTCAAATGAAATTGAATATTAAAATCTTTAATGGACTCATTTTCAAATCTTCGTAAATATTCAATTTCATCACATACCTGTTCATAATTGTAGCTGTCAACTTTAGAAATGAAAATTGTAACAAATTGATCCCAACGGTGAATTGAAGCAACTGGAAGAGTTCTACACCAGTTTCTGGCTTTTGCCGCAAACGTGAGAGTAAAAATTCTGCATAAAATGCCTTCATCAATTCCTTGAAAATCATAATTTGAAACATTTTGAATAAATTGAAGGACATGATTAAAAGCAGAAGAATTTTTCTTACCATTAAACTTTGGCTGAGACAAAAGTCTTACCATTTCAGGTGGAGCATTGGAAGATGCATGTCCATGGATACAACTCCAAATATGAAGTTTAAGAGGAGCCATCACAATAAATAAAATATTAAAATTGAAAAGACTCGAATAGACAAAAATCTCAGGCCCTCCTTCTAGCGCCAAAAGTGTTGATGCTTCGAAGATCGCTGCAACAACAATGAGAGATAACTACCCAGTCTGGACCTTAAAGAAGCTCATTTTCTGTTTTGTGTGGTGGCTCCAACTGGTTTAACTAGGTCCACTTACCTTCTTCCTATTGCTATAGTTTATGATGTATCTTTACCTACCAATAGATAGAGATATCAGATCCCTTCTTCTTGCTGATAAGGCAAGAGAATGACCCTTAAGCTGATTTGGGTTCAGCCAAGCCACAACTAAAGTTTTGCCTCTTTGAGAAGAGGACTTAAAAGAATATAGAAATTACTCTAAATGCAAGTTTATTCTAAGATGCAAGCAAAAGAAACTAATCTAAATCCTATCTTAAATAGGCAGATATAGATCTAACCCAACTAAGAGCAAGATAATTAAAATATTGTGATTTAAACATGTCTTGTTTATAATGAATATCAAGTTAATGAAGTAGTTCAATTAACTGATATTATGAATACTAAAACACATCCTATTGAGACCTATTAACTGAAATAATAAACCAACAACATTCCCGGAAGTAGTTCACAAAGATGATATTGATTATCAATCAATAAATCCAATAATTAAACAATAATATGTAGAAATAGTTCATAACACATTACTATTTAATAAATCAGTTTTTTAAGATAGATTTCTGAGCAAGTACTTACTAAGAAATCAAAATTTAATCCATAAGACCAGAGATACATAATAACAACATTGAGACAAATTACCCATATTGACAAGAGTGCACAAACATGAATAAAAAGAGACATTCCTGTTACCATAAAAAATGAAACTGATATTTGAAACAGTAGTATTAGAAATACCAATTTATTGCATCCATTTTTCTGACCTTGGTCTCCAACAGTCCTTTACATTGCTTGAACTTCTGCCTTCAAAACTAGAGCCACAGTAGTGCAAACTCTGTCTCTCATACATAATTCAAGATACAAAGGAAAAATCTTCAATAATCCCCAGATCTGATATTTTCTCTCCTCCCTCCTAAAACTCTAAATTCCTATTACAGTAGTGCTTTTAGAAGTCTAAAATTGCAGAGGAGAGCCACCCTTCATTACATTCTGCAATCTATTATTTATACTATTTGCAAAGGAATTCTTGAGAGGAAAATTTGTTGAAGGCAAATCTGTCAAATCCAATTTTATTTGCTCAAAAATTCTAATCTTCAATTGCTGGAGCATTCTCATTAATTGAGATCATTTTCTCCATATTTCTTCCACTGTTTTCCTGAAAAAAAAAATCAAAATAAATTAAGATGCAATCAATAAAATCAAAATATCATTTCTGGCAATTAAATCAAATCCAATCAAATTCTATTTAAATGAATAAGTGAAAGTAAAATATAAGCTCTCTATTGATGTCTATTGGCCAAGAATATTATTGACGAATGGATGTGCAATTAAAAGAGACTTGGACAAATGAAAATGCAGAAAATAAAACTTAGAAAATAGATTTTGTTTTAGAAATTCGTAGCTTGATCTTATGCTTGATTTTTGGCCCAATAAATGACTAAATCTGTCAGTGAAACCTCCTCATAAATATTCTTCTTGATTTTATCTTTCCAATGAGTTGTCTTGGGCCTCATTTGGCCAAGTAAAACTCAATCTATGGGCCTCCAAAGTTGATGAGTCAAATCTTGCACAATTATAGAATTTCTGTTGCTGGACTAAAAAATCAGAATTCTAATTAAAAATTAAATCCTATATTAGAATTCTAATTATTTAATAATTAATTCTAATTTAATTGTTAATTATGAATTAAACTCATTAATTAATAAAAAATATTATAATTAATCTAACTAATTAATATAATTAACTATTTATAACTAATTAAAATTAATCTACACCATATTTAATTAATTATATTATATATATTAATTAATTTAACCATTATTGTTTAAATTAATAAATATTATTTATAATATTAAATTAACCCTACACTACCTCACCTCACTTACTTTTCTTCACTTATTCACTCATCGTATGAATGAGTTTTGAAATTCAAACAAATGCAAGCGTTATAATGCTTATGCATTAATGCCCCTTTGATTAATGCAGCACAATGTGACTTCTCACAATCGGAGAATCGGGGGTATGGAGGTTCTCAAACTTGTCACAATGTCAAAGTCCTCGATGTGATGTAAAGCAAATCGGAAATGGGCGTCGGGAGGGTATCGAGGTTCTTAAACTTGTCACAATGCAAAATCCCTGATGCGATGTAAACTAATTTTTATTTAATGATATTCATGCTAATTTCCTTTTGACTTTTTATGATGGGGAAATGGATTGGGAGGATTGAGTCCATCGGGGCTTTTAGAAATGTGTCACTTTGAAAACTCCCGATGCGAACAAAGCCTTCGATGCGATCATAAAATTTTTATTATATATTTTTGATTATATTCATATTTATGTATTAAATTTATTTTAATTAAATTAAATTATTAATTAATTTAATTAATTTAAAATTTAACATTAAATATCAATTTTATTTTGGTTTTATATTTTAGAATTTTAGTTTCTAAACTACAACCGCTTGGATATTATCGGTTTTTTAAGATTAGTAATTGATTTGGAAATTGGAGTAAATTTCTTAAATCCCGATGCTTAATAATTTGGTTGTATAAGTAAAAAAAATGAAAAAAATATGTTAGTAAGAACTAACTAGGTATTAATTTTTAAAATAAATGCATTATTGAGCTAATTTATTTACAAAATGCAATATTGTACATTTTATGCATTTTTAACCCATGCTAGATAAATGATGAGACTTCAAAGGAGTACCGTTTTCAAACTAGTTGACCAAATGAGGCGAAACAAGCGTCAATGGGAAGCTTATAAAAAATCGATTCTAACAAAGCAATCAAAACAAGAATCCAAAGCAAATGAAAAATTAACAAAAGCGTAGGACAATCGAGTCAATAAAAATCCTAAAAAGGTGGTTAGCCAATTTTTTTTATAGAAAGGGTTCCCATTATCTGAGTTGAACAAG
This sequence comes from Pinus taeda, assembly GCA_000404065.3. Taxonomy (NCBI): domain Eukaryota; kingdom Viridiplantae; phylum Streptophyta; class Pinopsida; order Pinales; family Pinaceae; genus Pinus; species Pinus taeda. The sequence continues at coordinate 184,444 of APFE031534213.1, read as the reverse complement.
TAAAAAATGGGGGGGTTGTGTTTTTACCACAACAATGTCTTAATTTCGAATTCCACCAGAAACAAAGGGGATTTCTGATAGACAAGCTCATATGGTGAGAATTTTGTTGTGTTCTGCCATGTTGTTATATATGCCCAAAGTTTATCAGGAAGATTTTCAGCCCAATTTCGGCGATGGTTTGCTACAGTCTTCGTATGGATATTTTCCAACACTTTATTCATACTCTCAACTTGACCATTCATGTGAGGATGATATGGAGATGTCACCCTGTGCTTGATTCCATACTTCTTTATAAGTCCTACTATTAGATGTGATGTGCACCTCACCCCTCCATTTGAAAATATCTCTCTAGGAGCTCCGTACCGAGTGAAAATTTCTTCAAATAAGAAGTCTGAGATAACTTTTCTATTGCTTTCATAACATCCTTGGCCTCTACCCACTTTGTCACATAATTCGTGTAGACCAAGATGTGGACTTTCTGATGTGAAGGTCAATTTAATGACCCAATGAAATGGATAGCCTATTTCTCAAAGGGCTCAAGAGCTATTTGAGGTTGTAACAACATCTCATCTGATCGACCAGGCTATCCCATCTGAGGAAACTATCACACCCTTGAACATATTTCCTTGCATCATGAAAAATAGAGGACCAATAGTACCCCATTTGTAGCACCTTGTGACCTTTCCACTTATCTGCAAAATTCCCTCCACAGGGGCCATCATAAGCATCTTTTAGGACATCATATATGTCATGTTCACCTATGCACTACCAGATTTGTCGATTAGGTCCTATATAAAAGAGGTATCCCTCTATGCACAAATAGCGGGCATTATGATGGATAATCTTCCACTGCTCTCTGTATGGCAAGTGTTGAGGTACTTTTCCTATAGCAAGATAGTTAGTAATATCTGCATACCATAGTGTGTGAGTAGAAATTGCAAAAATATGTTCATATGGAAAACTATCCTCTACAGGTGTACCTTCATCACTAGTATCCAGCCTAGACAGGAAATCTACAACTACGTTATCTTTCCCTGGATTATCTACAATGATGATATCAAATTCTTGTATTAATAATAACCATTTCATAATACGACTAGGAGTTATCAGTTTATACATCGAATACTTGATGGTTGTATGATCAATGTGCATGAAAGTCGGATACCTTGTAATGTAATGTCAAAACTTATTAATAGCATAAATAACAACCAAAAGCTCTTTTTCTATTACCGTATAGATCAGCTCAGCAGGAATCAGATTCTTGCTAATGTACTAGATTGCGTATGGTTTCTTGTCCTCCTATTGTCCCAAGACTGCCCCTATTGTTGTGTGAGAAGCATCTATAGATATATGAAATGGGAGCTTCTAGTCAGGACCACTTAATATCAGAGCTTTGCAAACTAGTTATTTGATTTTCACAAAGGTTGTTTCACATTCATCTATCCACACAAACTTTGCATCCTTAGGTAACAATTGAAAACCTGGAAATGTTATCTTAGAAAAAAATTATAAAACGTCTATAATAGCCATCATAATTGATGAAACTAAGCACCTGTGTTTGTGTCTTAGGTGTAGGAAAATTTAATATTACCTCTACCTTGGCAGGATCAACCCGAATTCATGTAGCTGAAAGCAGGTGTCCCAACACTATTCCTTCTTTCATCATCATATGGAATTTCACTGTACCAAGAGAAACGTGTTTGCTTACATCTTTCAAGTACTTTCTCTAAGTTTTCCAGACCTTCTTCAAAAGAATCCCCATATGGGTGAAGTCGCCCATATAGATTTCAACACTATCATTGACTAGATTAGAAGAAAAAAAAAATCCTAATATTGCTCGTTGAAAGGTAGCGGGTGCATTACAGAGATTGAATGGGAGGACTCGGTGTGCAATGGTTCCCCAAGGGCATGTGAAGGTAGTTTTATCTTAATCCTTAGAAGCTATTTGGATCTAGTTGTCCACACTAAATCCATCCAAAAAGGAGAAGAAATTCTTTCCACTAATGTATCAAGGACCTGGCCAATAAAGGGTAAGGGAAAATGATATTTTTGAGTTGGTTTATTTAATTTCCCTATAATCAACACAAATCTACCACTTTCCATTCTTCTTCGGAACAATGACTAGTGGGGATACCCATTGACTATTTGAGATTGGGTAAATAAATCCCACATCTAATAGTTTTGTAGTTCATCTTTGACAATGTTTAAAGAAAGATTCATTCTTCTCTGTGGTTTCCTAACAGGTCGAAATTCTTATTTAATGTATATGTGATGAGTACATAAGTCACCAGGGATTCCTTTCATATCTGTATATTCCCAAGCGAAGGCTTCTTTCTATTCTTGAAGGACATTCAGTAACTATTTAGACTGGGAAGGTGAAATGCCAGGATTAACGTTCAACGTCTTCCCTGGTTCAATTTCTATAGGAACATTGTTACGAGGTACAATTAGAGGAACATTTTCAACTTTAGTCTCTAGTTCAATAGCTTGCTGAACATTGCAACTCATAACAAATTCTAATATCTGGTAGGTTGAATCAGAAACAAAGTTGGGGCTGCTGATAAAGGTACTAATGGCATCATCCTTCATTTCATCCTTAAAACAAAGGGCCTCACCAATAGTAAGAATTGGTCTAATTTCTCATTTTCAAGTTCAGGCCCTTTCGTAGGTAGAGATTTTTGTATTAAGGTAAATCTTGGCTTATCTAGTGAACTCGGTTCTGTAGGGGGATAAAGGATAAGATTCTTTGTAAGTTCCTCATTGGATATTACCATATTCCTTACCAACATCCAATGTAAGCATTTGTAGTTGCAATCCATGGTCTTCTTTAAATAAAATGATGCCCATCAGATGGGGATTTGGTATGTAATACCAAAATATTAACAGGGAACTGTCATGAGTATACTAAAATGGTTATATCTTCCAACTTCCCTATCAGTCTTATAGTAGACCGATCTGCCAATTTTAGGATGGTGGGGTTTGGTTTAAGGTTTCACAAGCCCAAGGTAATCACAGTTCCAGAAGTTACGACATTAATTTTTGCCCCCAAGTCTACCAGCAAATTTGGGATATCAACCCCATTATTCTGTACTGTAAGAATTGGGTTCCCTGGATCCCCGTACTTAACAGGTGTAGCCTTCCACAACATTATGTCTGATAATTTTCCCATAACATGAATAGTGACTGGATCCTTTGGTTTTCTTCTAGGTTTCTTAGAGCAATATTATTTGATTATTTTGGCATAAATCAGTACATCCCTCATAGCCTAGAGTAACAGGGTTTTAACAAATAAATTTTGCAATTCCGCTAAAAACTCAAATTCAAGATGAGGACTCTATTTGCTCAAGGATGGTATATCAGGATAAGGTGAACTAGCCTGAAATCCTCTAGTAACAATTGTTTGAGAAGGGGGTTGTTGTTTCATAGGAGTTTGCATTGACTCATCCCCAGTTGTTCTAGCAGAATTCCTAGGTTATGGTTCTAAGACTTCATCATTAGTATGTTTAACAATTATTGGTGAAGTCTGAGTATTTACCACTCAACCAGACCAGATATTTAATTCATTACATTACACTGTGGAAATATTGTATGCAGGAAGGTTGACTGTCTCAACCTATTGAGCCCCCCTATTGTTTGGATTTGGGTTGGATTGAACATGCAGTTGTGGACAAAGAGGAGGATTACTGGTGGAGGCATTAGAAGGAAGTTGTAACTATTATTATGGCATAGGTTGGGAGAACTGTCCTGAAGGAGGAGGAGGTCCACGCCAATTCTAGGACCATGAAGAAATTGGACCATTGAGGGAACCATGGTTGCCAGGACATTACATATTGACAGGACTCCGACCATGAAGGTGAATAAGGTATAGACTGAGGCTCAAAATTCAAATTATTAAAATATTGAGAGGGGTCTTTAGGAATACCATGATTCATGTTCTGTGGCCATGGTTTCCATGGTTTCCTTGATCCCATGAAGTACATTTGATCTACCTCTTCATTTTCTCCCTGAAAAACTCCCTTCAGCCCAGGAAGAGATGGATAAGTGCTAGTGGAATGACTCTATTCACATATCCCACAGGTCTCGATAGTATTCAATGGACATTCCTTCAGTGGATGCTTCTTCCTACATTGAGGGTAGAAAATGGACATAGCCTTCTATGCTTCCATTTGCTTTTGTTTCGCCTATAAAATGTCTAGCTATGAGGACAATGTGCTCAACATATTAGTCCTCAAGTTGTTTAGCAAGTTTCTAATTTCTACTTTCGTAACACCACCACTAGATGTTTTGAGGGTTCAGATCCCCTGCTTATGCCTCACAGCTCCATGTGAACACTTAATGCACAATTCGTAGATGGTGCTGAAGTCTTCCTATGATATATCTCCCTGTCCTGCTACGTTCAAAAGTTCCAAAGACTCCTCCCTTAGTGCCCAGAGAAAAATTATCTTCAAGATGTCCTTTTCCATATCACTATGGCCTAATCTTTGCAAACTGTATTTGAAACATTCCACAAAGTCCTCCATGTTCTCATCCTCTTTATCCATAATCTTAAATATTTTTTCCTTAACATCTCAGCATTTGCAGTAGTCTTGATACTTTTCGAGGAAGATCATCTTCATATCATCCCATGTAGTAATGGATTTCTCCTGTAAACCCATGAACTGTCTCAAAGTTGTTCCCTTCAAAGTGGTGGGGAATGTCTTCAATTTTTGAGCATCATAAATATAATCATACCCCCAACAGACAACGTCGAATTCAAACAAGAATGTATCCAAATATTGAGAAGAAATAACATGAAATTTAGGTAATGTTGTTAAAGGAATAGGATTCATAAGCGCATCACCCCTGATATCTCCAATTGGTAACTCGATTGAATAAGTTGCAGGAGCCATGAATATCTTCCCATATTCACTTGGAATCTCAACAAGTTCTAGTTGTTCTATAATGCGTGGTTGAGTCTGTTTAACAACAATTCCTTGATCAAATGGTGCAGTGAATTCCCTCAAGTCTTCTTCTTCTTCTTCTGAACTCACAATGTTCATTCCCGCCAATCCTCTGCTTGTTATTTCTTCTTCCCTGAATTGTGATTCTGTTATTGGGGGAGGTTCTGGCTGTGAAACTATTTTCCCTCCAAATCTTGTATGATATCTCACCCTAATAGCAGCTCGCGATGATGCTCCTGAATCAACTTTTGAAATGATTTCTTGGATATAGGTAATTTTGCCTAGATATTTCCTTCCTCTCTTTGGAGGTCTTCCTCTACCCCTTTTATTTGTATTTTTGTTCATGCAATCATAAAATAAAATGAAAACATTCAAGAAAATGGAAATCATAGGACTTGAATCGGGGTGAAAACTTCCATCCTGAGGATGAGAGAGTGGTCCCTAAAAAGAAATCAAAAGAAGGAAACGAACCAACCAAAAAATCTAAGCTCAGAACTTGAAACATGGTGAAAAAGAACATCCCTTCCCAGGACGAGATAATGGTTCCTATGAAAGAAACAAAACAATCTGATGCTCATGACCTAGAGCAGGGTGAAAAGCTTCCCTCCCTAGGATGAGAGAGTGGTCCTATGGTCAATATTGTTCATACTTTCGTGCTTTAGATAGCCTCTGATGCAGGAGCAACCAATAACAAAGCAAACCAGAGGATCAAAATAGAGAAAAGCTTGTTTTAAATCAGAAAAGCGAATTTAAAGTGGATAAATTTTAAGTAGCTTAAAGTGGATATGTCTTGAAGAGACTTGCTATTGATAACAGCCATGCAAGCTTTTTGGAGAGCTTTCATTGTAGAAAAACTAGGAGAAAATCTTATCAATTCTTCCTAATGCATCTTATATAAATGTAATGTAATAGGGTGTGAGACATATCTTATTTGTGAGTAAAATAGTGAGTGAGCAAGATGTAGTCAATTGTGAGCTGGGTTTTAAGGCTGAAATGCATTAGCCTGGAATGTAATTTGTTCTGTATATATATATATATATATATATATATATATTATATTATATATATATATATATATAGAAAATGCTCTAGTATGTGTGTACGCCTACGCCTGTGTGTATGGTATAATTAAGTTAAATCTTGTGTATTCAAGCTTGTTGATCCAATATTCATGCATCTGTTATATGTAAATGTTTGTTAAAGACAGCATGCAGTGCAAAGGAGATTCTGATGATGATGGAGAGATGAATGCTCTACCAGTGAAGAAATCACGAAGGAAACAGGCTCCAGGATCTTGTTTTTTTTAAAGAAATTGGGATTTTGGGCAACCCCCAAATTCTCATTTTCATCAGGTGGTACCAGAGCAGTAAGATTCTGCGGAAAGAGGTACAGTTGTGTTAAAGATGGAGAGTTTATGGTCTTGCTATTGTGCAGATGGCAACAGAAGGTGAGAAGATTTGCAACAACCTATAGAAGGATGCCAAAAGACCGAGTGCGGGAGGGCTTGGTGAGGTATCGTGTAACAGAGGAGGTTGTTACTGTAGAGGTTGGTTGCAGCTCACAGAGTTCTAGTGAAGGAATGCAGTGGATAAAATTTCTAAAGACCACGAGAAGCATATGACCAGGAGGTCATAAATTTTTGTGCCTTGGGAGTCTGATGTAGGAGCAACCAGCAACAAAGAAAACCAGAGGATCAAAATAGAGAAAAGCTTGTTTTAAATCAGAAAAGTGAATTTAAAGTGGATAAATTTTAAGTAGCTTAAAGTGGATATGTCTTGAAGAGACTTGCTATTGATAATAGCCATGCAAGCTTCAAATGCCTCTTTAAAATCTGAATCATTTTCATATAACTCCTTGAGAAAATCAAAACCCATCACTTGGATTTGACTTTCCTGCAACAAAACATTCCTCCTACTTAAGGCATCTGCAACTTTGTTTGACTGCCCAGTTATATGCTTCAACACAAAATGAAAGCTTTGAAGATATTCCACCCATTTAGCATGTTTCTGGTTGAGCTTTGGTTGCTGCATAATAAACTTCAAAGCATGGTTATCTGAATAAAGAATAAATTCTTTTGACATCAAATAATGACGCCACTTCTTCAATGCCTGCACAACTGCATAAAACTCCTTATCATAAGAAGAATATTTCTTTTTTGCATCATTTAGCTTTTCACTGAAATAAGCTATTGGTCTATCTTCTTGGCTCAACACCCCTCCAATTGCTTCAGCGCTGGCATCACACTTAACTTGAAAGGTTTTGTTAAAATCAGGAAGAACCAAAACAGGCTTTTCAGTTACTTTCTTCTTTAACAGCTGAAAATTTCTCTCTACTTCAACAGTCCACTTAAATGGCTGTTTGTCTTTCTTTATGGTCTCAATAATAGGTGCATTAATCTTACTAAAATTCTTAATGAATTTTCTGTAAAAAATAGCAAGACCATGAAAACTCCTTACCTCAAAAACACTTTTGGGTGAAGGCCACTCCACAATTGCTTTGATCTTTTCTGGATCCATCTTTAATCCTTCAGCTGAAATCACAAATCCCAAGTACACCAACTCTTCTTTCAGGAATAAACATTTCTTCAAGTTCAAAAATAATTTTTCCTACTGTAGCCTTTGCAGGAATCTAGTTTTGGCAGATAGGAGTTAGTGGCTGGATTATTTTCTACAGGATGGGTTATTGTTCAGGAGAAATCAGCTGTGCATACCAGTCTGTTCCATGAGGGGAAATTTAATCAAAGAAAAGCATAGTGGAGGACTTGCAGGTCATTTTGGTGTAGAGAAGACTTTGGAGCAGCTCAACAGGTTTTATTTCTGGCCAAGAATGAAATCTGAGGTGGAGAAGTATGTAAGGAATTGTAAAGTTTGCCAGTATGCAAAAGGAAGAAGCCAGAATACCGGATTATATATTCCATTGCCCATTCCAGATAGGCCTTGGGATATGATAAGCATGGATTTTGTGTTGGGATTGCCCAAAACTCAAAGAGGGTATGATTCAATCTTTGTTGTAGTAGATAGATTTTCAAAAATGGCACACTTTATTCCCTGTTATAAAACTAGTGATGCTTCTCACATTGCTAACTTGTTTTTTAAAGAAATTGTAAGATTGCAAGGGTTGCCCAAAAGCATTGTTTCAAACAGGGATTCAAAGTTCGTGGGACATTTCTGGCGAACATTATGGAAGAAGCTGGGAACTAAGCTAAATTTCAACTCAGCCTACCATCCTCAGACGGATGGACAGACTGAAGTTGTGAACAGAAGCTTAGGCAATCTTTTGAGGAGTCTTACTGCAGAGCATCCAAAGCAATGGGATCAGGTATTGCCGCAAGTTGAGTATGCATATAATGATTCGCCAAACAGGAGTACAGGACAGAGCCCATTCCATATTATTTATGGAATGCATCCTAGAGGAATATCTGAACTAAGGAATTTGGGGAAAGAAGAAATGAGGAGTGTAGAAGGTGAAGACTTTGCTTCCAGAATGCAATCAATTCATGAACAGGTGAAACAGCAGCTGCAAGATAGTAACATCAAGTATAAAGCCAGAGCGGACATGAAAAGAAGAGAAGTGAATTTTGAAGTTGGAGACTTGGTGTTAGCACATCTCAGGAAAGAGAGATTTCCAAAAGGTGAATATAATAAGTTGAAATCTAAGAAAATTGGACCATGCAAGATACTGAGGAAGTTCTCTGCAAATGATTATGAGATTGAACTTCCACCTGGTGTGGGAATATCACCAATTTTTAATGTTGCAGATTTGTATAAATATCAGGATTACAACTACAGATGATGAGGATGCAATACAAGATCAAGAGACTACAGAGGTTAATTGGGTAAAACAGCTGCCCACAGCAAGGAATTTACAGCCAGAAAAAATCCTAGACAAGCAGGTACACAAGAAGAAAAGGAGACGAGAATACTTCCAGTATCTCGTCAAGTGGAAAGGACAGCCAATCACCGAAGCTACTTGGGTCACAGAAGATGTTCTACAGAAACTGGGCAAGTCTGTAGATCAGCTCATGGACAGGAGCCCAT
>APFE031534213.1:160724-175457 GCA_000404065.3 Pinus taeda | reverse complement strand
TGTTGAAGCATATAACTGGACAGTCAAACAAAGTTGCAGATGCCTTAAGTAGGAGGAATGTTTTGTTGCAGGAAAGTCAAATCCAAGTGATGGGTTTTGATTTTCTCAAGGAGTTATATGAAAATGATTCAGATTTTAAAGAGGCATTTGAAGCTTGCAGGAATCCAGTTTTGGCAGATAGGAGTAAGTGGTTGGATTATTTTCTACAGGATGGTTTATTGTTCAGAAGAAATCAGCTGTGCATACCAGTCTGTTCCATGAGAGTAAATTTAATCAAAGAAAAGCATAGTGAAGGACTTGCAGGTCATTTTGGTGTAGAGAAGACTTTGGAGCAGCTCAACAGGTTTTATTTCTGGCCAAGAATGAAATCTGAGGTGGAGAAGTATGTAAGGAATTGTAAGGTTTGCCAGTATGCAAAAGGAAGAAGCCAGAATACCGGATTATATATTCCATTGCCCATTCCAGATAGGCCTTGGGATATGATAAGCATGGACTTTGTGTTGGGATTGCCCAAAACTCAAAGAGGGTATGATTCAATCTTTGTTGTAGTAGATAGATTTTCAAAAATGGCACACTTTATTCCCTGTTATAAAACTAGTGATGCTTCTCACATTGCTAACTTGTTTTTTAGAGAAATTGTTAGATTGCATGGGTTGCCCAAAAGCATTGTTTCAGACAGGGATTCAAAGTTCGTGGGACATTTCTGGCGAACATTATGGAAGAAGCTGGGAACTAAGCTAAGTTTCAGCTCAGCCTATCATCCTTAGACGGATGGACAGACTGAAGTTGTGAACAGAAGCTTAGGCAACCTTTTGAGGAGCCTTACTGCAGAGCATCCAAAGCAATGGGATCAAGTATTGCCGCAAGTTGAGTATGCATATAATGATTCGCCAAACAGGAGTACAGGACAAAGCCCATTCCATATTGTTTATGGAATGCATCCTAGAGGAATATATGAATTAAGAAATTTGGGGAAAGAAGAAATGAGGAGTGCAGAAGGTGAAGATTTTGCTTCTAGGATGCAATCAATTCATGAACAGGTGAAACAACAGCTGCAAGATAGCAACATCAAGTACAAAGCTAGAGCAGATATGAAGAGAAGAGAGGTGAATTTTGAAGTTGGAGACTTGGTGTTAGCACATCTCAGGAAGGAGAGATTTCCAAAAGGTGAATATAATAAGCTGAAGTCTAAGAAAATTGGACCATGCAAGATACTGAGGAAATTATCTGCAAATGCTTATGAGATTGAATTGCCACCTGGCGTGGGAATATCACCAATTTTTAATGTTGCAGACTTGTATAAATATCAGGATACAGCTACAAATGATGCAATACAGGATCAAGAGACTACATAGGTTAATTGGGTAAAACAGCTGCCCACAGCAAGGAATTTACAGCCAGAAAGAATTCTAGACAAGCAGGTGCACAAGAAGACGAGGAGACAGGAATACTTCCAGTATCTGATCAAATGGAAAGGACAACCAATCACTGAAGCTACTTGGGTCACAGAAGATGTTCTACAGAAACTGGGCAAATCTATAGACCAGCTCAGGGACAGGAGCCCATGAAGATTTTTGTCCTCAGGAGTCTGATGCAGGAGCAACCAGCAACAAAGCAAACCAGAGGATCAAAATAGAGAAAAGCTTGTTTTAAATCAGAAAAGCGAATTTAAAGTGGATAAATTTTAAGTAGCTTAAAGTGGATATGTCTTGAAGAGACTTGCTATTGATAACAGCCATGCAAGCTTTTTGGAGAGCTTTCATTGTAGAAAAACTAGGAGAAAATCTTATCAATTCTTCCTAATGCATCTTATATAAATGTAATGTAAGAGGGTGTGAGATATATCTTATTTGTGAGTAAAATAGTGAGTGAGCAAGATGTAGTCGATTGTGAGCTGGGTTTTAACGCTGAAATGCCTTAGCCTGGAATGTAATTTGTTCTGTATATATATATATATGAAACATGTTCTAGTATTGTGTACGCCTACGCCTGTGTGTATGGTATAATTAAGTTAAATCTTGTGTTTAAGCTTGTTGATCCAAATATCATGCATCTGTTATATGTAAATGTTTGTTAAAGACAGCATGCAGTGCAAAGGAAGATTCTGATGATGATGGAGAGATGAATGCTCTACCAGTGAAGAAATCACGAAGGAAACAAGCTCTAGGATCTTGTTTTTTTTAAAGAAATTGGGATTTTGGGCAACCCCCAAATTCTCATTTTCATCAGGTGGTATCAGAGCAGTAAGATTCTGCGGAAAGAGGTACAGTTGTGTTAAAGATGGAGAGTTTATGGTCTTGCTATTGTGCAGATGGCAACAGAAGGTGAGAAGATTTGCAACAACCTAGAGAAGGATGCCGAAAGACCGAGTGCGGGAGGGCTTGGTGAGGTATCGTGTAACAGAGGAGGCTGTTACTGTAGAGGTTGGTTGCAACTCACAAAGTTCTAGTGAAGGAATGCAGTGGATAAAATTTCTAAAGACCACGAGAAGCATATGACCAGGAGGTCATAAATTTTTGTGCCTCGGGAGTCTAATGCAGGAGCAACTAGCAACAAAGCAAACCAGAGGATCAAAATAGAGAAAAGCTTGTTTTAAATCAGAAAAGCGAATTTAAAGTGGATAAATTTTAAGTAGCTTAAAGTGGATATGTCTTGAAGAGACTTGCTATTGATAACAGCCATGCAAGCTTTTTGGAGAGCTTTCATTGTAGAAAAACTAGGAGAAAATCTTATCAATTCTTCCTAATGCATCTTATATAAATGTAATGTAATAGGGTGTGAGATATATCTTATTTGTGAGTAAAATAGTGAGTGAGAAAGATGTAGTCGTTTTTGAGCTGGGTTTTAAGGCTGAAATGCCTTAGCTTGGAATGTAATTTGTTCTGTATATATATATGAAACGTGTTCTAGTATTGTGTACGCCTACGCCTGTGTGTATGGTATAATTAAGTTAAATCTTGTGTTCAAGCTTGTTGATCCAAATATCATGCATCTGTTATATGTAAATGTTTGTTAAAGACAGCATGCAGTGCAAAGGAAGATTCTGATGATGATGGAGAGATGAATGCTCTACCAGTGAAGAAATCACGAAGGAAACAGGCTCCAGGATCTTGTTTTTTTTAAAGAAATTGGGATTTTGGGCAACCCCCAAATTCTCATTTTCATCAGCCTCCCTGACAACAACACCAAAATGTTGGTGTTTAGATGTGAATCATACAATTCACCCCATTCCACATTAATTATCAAATCGGGGCTCGACTGGTTATTTCAAGGCTATCATGCAAGGTATATGTAGGCCACAGTTTCTCTACCCAACATTGAACATTCAATCATAACATAACAATGTGTAACATAAAGTAATAATTGTAACAACAATCAGAGTAATAGCAAGTTAAGACTCACAACAACACACTAAAATCATTACAACACAACAGAAATAAAACTACGCACACAACTAATCCAACAATGCCTGGTCAGGAGAGTGGGCCCAACTCCTTGATCAAGGTTGCGGCAAGATCAAGAAATATAAAATTCTTAGAATATCATAAATTACATTAATCAAAATAACATTATAGTGATTTGTTGTTACAACTCAAAATTCTCGTGTATCTCCTAGCAGTGGCTTTCCTAGCCCCATATCACCACTTGTACATTTCATTTAACAACTAACAATGCCTAAGATTATGGTAGTTGTCTGCCTACAAATGCATATCGATTCTTAAGATATAACAAAATATAAATATAGCACTTGTGTTGGTAAACAAGTTGAACCACTTTTGCAACTGATATCCAAATATAATGTTGCCAGCTCGATAGTCATCATACGTTGAATCATGGTCTTGATCAATGTTCCTTCAAATCTACAAGGAAACTTAAGTTCGAAAGTCGCTTTAGACAATAATCCCCTATGACTACGCTTCATCGATTAACAATTCACAAAGACATGACAATAGGTATATCTTTTCTGCTAAGAATACAAATCGACCAACAAGGACATGAAATGAATACAGGAAAGGGATAAAAAGGCAAGTAAAAAGTAGGAAAATTTAGCAAAAACAACGACCATAGGCCATCAGAACAACAAGGAAAGCATTTACCCTATGTGAGACAATCCAGAACAAAAAGTGACAAGTGTGGCACTTGAGATAGACCCTAGGACGATTGTTACAACACTTGCGCAACAATGCTTAAAACTTTGTGTATGAGTGTGACCGATGTTTACATAGCTAGGACAACTCAAACATACAAAGACAAACATTCGATATCACCTAAAAAGGACCGCAAGTGTGATAAAATAATCGAGCATGCCAAAAGATGATTGTTGGCCAAACAAGTGAAAGGGGTGAAAAGACTCTAAGAGAGCGCATGAAATGAGCTCAAGTGCTTACAATAATAAAGGGAAAGAGCTCATGAATTTGACTGTAAGCCAAAATTTTGGAGGGTGTTGTAGTCGCTACAACAAAATATATACTCATTAAAATTTAACAAAGCTTGATGATTAACCACTTCGTATTCCATAAATGTTTACCTTTCTTAAACCACCATTAAACCCCCCATTTCTAAATCCATCAATGCATATTCTAGTAAAACCATAAGAATGAAAAGTAAAATATTGTAGTACATGAATACAAAACAATATCTATAGTGTCTTCTCCTTACAAATCATAAATTATTCGAAAAATCATCATGTGAATTCTCTCAATATGAGGATGAAGTCATTGTTGCTTATCTTAGGAGAGAACCATAAAGTGAATAATGGTCTTACAAAGTTTCCATCCATTATCCTCATCATCACCTTATATCATCCACCATCCCTTCCTATTCCATATTTTTCTTGTTCTTAATTTGTATTAATTTGTTGTAAAATGTATTAAGTATATGATGGTATGGCATATCACCTTTAACCTTCAACAATGTTGCTCCATAAAATCTCACACCTGCACAAAGAAACAATGTTATAGAAGGATTTTGTTTGCATTAGGGCATGAAAAACCTTAAGCATGGGGGAATGTTGGGCTTTGAATATGTCATATTATTCAGTATATAAAGTCTCCATTCATAATTCATATTCCCACATTTATGAAACTTTCCATACTAATTATACCACCAACTTCTACTAAATGCATCGCTTCCACCTTATGGTTAATTATGATGGATTTCTTATTTTTTAATGATTAAATGTGTCTTTAATATGGTTTTATTAATAAAAGTTTAATAATGTGTTTATGTGGCCAAGAAGCATGTTCGAATATGAAAATTTTCATTTATGTACCAGCTCAGTGCCAATTTTGCAGTTCGATACTAGTTTCTGTAATTGCATGAATGGAAAAAAAAAAGTCAAATTTATAAAATATGTTTTTATTTTTCAAAGAATGACATATTAGGTTCCACATGGGCTTAATATGTTGGTACATGCCTTGGAATATACCCATCTCACATGTGTGGGACCCTTGCACATGATTTAAGCTATAAGAAAAAATATGTAACAATTTTGAAACTACCAAGTTTTTCCTCGATTTCCGTACATATGGTGGTAAATATCCAAAATATGGCAAATGGGTTTTTACAGAATATATCAATTTACTTAGACCTTAAACATTTTCCAAAAATTCAAGACCGTTTCAAAGTTACAGGTGGTTCTTGGAAGCATATTTGTACAAAATTTCTGCAAAAGCCAGATTGGCAAAAGTATCTAAATAGTCAACTTTAGGCACAATTTCTGAGGCCATGGAATTGAATCATGAAATTCCAAGAAATTTTGTTTTTGGTAATATGGAAAATTAGGAACCATAGAAATATGTATGCAAAATACATCATGGTTTGGAAGATACATGAGGTTCTTTGAGCCCAATTTGTAAAAAAATGCATAGTTTTCTAAGATTTCCAAATCATGCCCAAATTTGGGGAAAATGTGAAATCAGTCATCTTAACTGTATGGAGAATGAATATCACTTATTTTAAGAATCTAAAAATCATCATATAATATCTCATATGTATCTAGGGATCAAAATCACCCAATCTTGTGTTGTAAAATCTCCATTTACTATTTTAAATGTAACTTATAGTCAAGAAGATCAAAAATTGGAGAAAGTGTTTTGATCCATGCAAACATGTTTTTGTATAAATATTCAAGCTCAAAATAGAGCTAGTAAAAGGGCTTGGCATAGATAACTGGTTAAGAGCTTCATCATGGTAGCAAACTTGAGTGTTGCCTCTATGTAACAATGTCGATTTTTCCTTAATAAAATGTTGCCAGTTCTCTAACTTTCACGCCTCTTCTTAGCATTTTGATATTTTAGGTTTTGGTTAAATTGTAGATGTAGTAGTTTACATAGGTCATTATTCTATTCCATATTTATTTATAGGTTTTAAGCTCCTTTGAAATGTTTTATGTCTTTATTTTTATTATGCTTTGTTTCTTTATTACATAAACCTAGTCCAGTTTGGATCTAATTGGTTTGCATTATTTTGATTTGTTTTCTTGCATCATATGTGTGGATCCACTATAGGGAAGAATCATTTAAGTTTAAATACACTAATTATATACTCTTATAAAGTTGTATGAACACCCTCGTTCATGAAAGAATGCAACTTAGAGCATTTATAGCATTAGTTGTTCCATAACCAGTGTTGATTCCCTTAGTGTTAAATTTTAATCATTTGATTATATTTTAACTACAAGCATTCATTGAAGGAGACTAAAACCTTAGAAATATATTCACAATACATCACATGAACATCCAAGTATGAAAGATTATGATCCAGAACCCTTATAGCACTAAGTTGTTTCATCTCCTGGTGATAGGCCTTGTGGTTATTTTCCATTTGATTTTATTTATCCCAAAGTATGTTTTGCCGAAATTAGTTGTTAGCGTAGGCTATAATAGACTCTAATCCCTCATTTCATTTTCTTTCATCTTTAGGTCTTACAATCCTGGGTTCGATAACTAAACGGTGGAATTAGAATACATATAAATTCCAATAGTGTTCCTAAGTATTTAGGACCTTTAGATTAATTTCCAAATGAGGTATGTAGGCTTCCTTTAAAGAAAAATGTTTCATCATAATCATGCAAATATATGTCATGAATTTTTTGTATCTAAAGGGTACTTTCATGTTAATTATATTATGATTTTTTCTAGGAGCATATTCTACGATACTATGACTATAATAGAATTATGTACATGATTGTTATGAAAATTATGTGTGGAATTTATCCATGTGAAAAGTAAATTGTTTTCCTTAAGTAATATCCATTATAACTGGAATCCCTCGAGTTCCTAGCAAACAAATTTCCTAGAAAAATTGTGTTGGAGCCCCAAAAGTAAGTAGGATATCCCAAGGGAGCACATGCTATAGAAGGAGATCCCATTTCCTAGGTTGTGTAAACCAATGGGGAAAAAGAGTTGATGGATTGGGATAATTGTAAGAGTTAACAAATTATGGGATGCTAGGAAATTTGGCTATGTAAGAGGATTAGAACTAGACCTATATTGATTTCATCCTAGTGGAGTCATAGCCTTATCTTGGGTGTGGCCTTTTTATATAAATATTACGGGAAATAGAGAACCTATGGTTGGGTAGAGCATCCTTTATCTATAGCTCATTGGTGTTCAATTCCCAAAAGGAAGTGTTATGATTTATTCATGATCAAATTTAATTTAATAATGTTTATTTTATTAATTAAATGATGTTATGTGTTTGAAATAGAAATGTATTCCAGATAAGATAAACATCTTATGTAACTACTCAAACCACTAGATCAAGCATCATAACACCAATATGTTTACATGCTTAAAACACTCTAATAAGGAAACAATCCATGGCTAGATTCAACATAATAACTTGAGAAAAAATTAATACTACAAAAGAAATTGTATATAAGAGATTTTCTTACAATCAATTATCAGCAATGACCCTCCATGCTCTTTAAATAGAGACCATGGACCAACTAGTTCCTAAGCCACATATCAATAGATATTGGTATCAAGTAGAATATGAGCCATTGGATAATTATGTTCTTAGAACATGTTGTGACCATCAGATTACAATGAAACTAAATCATACTCAGTAAACATATTAAGAAACAAAATTTTACCTAAAGAGGCATTAAACCATGTTGATCTTAACTAAAAATATCTAGCATTCCCTACCTAAGAACAAATTGAGATAAGATTTAATGATTTACAAAGAAAACTCAGTAGGAGAATGAAGGAGGCATTAAAGAATGTCCCCATTAATGACAACTTCATAAATTCTTAACATATATCAAATATTGGAAAACTTCACTTCTGTAAGAGACTTTGTGAAAATGTTTGCAACTTCATCTTCCGTAGGTAAAAAAATAACTTCAAGAACATGATCATTAATCAACTTTCTGATGAAGTGCATTTGTAGCTCAAAGTGTTTGTTATGTTGATGTTGAATTTGGTCTTTGAATTGCTTGATGGCACTCTAATGGTTGCATCAGAGGGTGGTTGAATGTTATTGTTGGAATCCAAAGTCTAAAAAAAAACTATCAAAGTTGGAAGGCTTCTTGACTTGCATTAACCACCGTTTGGTATGATCAATGCCTATTGATTCTTACAAGTCAAAAATGATAGGTCCTTTACTAAGAATAAAAACATAATCTACGTAACACTTTTGATCACCAAGTCCTTAACTAAGACTATAAACATAACTTGCAACAGAATTTATATCATCAATGTCAAACACCCAACCTAAATTAGTGAAACCAAACAACAAAGGGGTCACCCCTAACTTGTAATGTATCCCAAAGTAAATTGTACCTTAGATATATGTTGGTATTGTTGTCATTGATGGAAAAGGAGCAGCAACAAGGTATGATTTTGTTGGTGCTTATGTTGCAATGGGAGTTTTTTCTAGTGATGTTATACTTGTTTGTTGAATATGCTACTAATGTTATGATGGTTGTGATGATGATTTGAGTGACTATGTTGTTGAACTGATGATAGAATGTTGCAAGACTATTGGTAAAGGAGAAAAGGAGCATAGATTTCTCACTATTGTGATGCAAGTAAAAGGTAAAGGCATGATGCAAGCCTAAGGAAATGTCAAATTTTTTTTAGTATGTTGCTTGAGAATGATGATGCTTGTTATGGCTAGATGCATTATACTTATTGAATGGTTGTGTGAGAAATGTTTGAAAAAATGTTACAAAGATCAACATTGAAGAAGTTGTTGCAAATATGTGATGAAAGAGAGCATTAGTACAAGGAGAAAACTATTAGCATGAGGATATAGTTGGAAGAATATAGAAGAGTTGAAGAAATCATGAGTGGATTCTATAAGGATATCCATAAACCAATTCTAGATAAAATTTGCAGGGATTTAAAGAAGAAGTTAAAGTCTTTCTATGTGTTGATAGATGCTACAATTATATTTTGAGTCAAGTATTTGCAATAGACATGTTCCTCCCAAAGTTTAAAGGTGACAACTTAAATTGGTCTTTAGGAATACAATATAAAATAAGGCATTAGATCTTGGTGGATCGAAATATGCTTTAGACATTCTTCGTGAATTTTAGTTTCATTACAAATTGACCCCATTTCCATTGATGTCAAAGGGGGAGGTAAGCATAGAAATGCTTCTCACGACAAAAGGGGGACGATGATAGTGTTTCCATCAATGCCAAAGGGGGAGACTGTTGGCATTGTTGTCATTGATGGTAAAGGATCAACAACAAGGTATGTTTGGGTGTAAGGTATGCTTGTGTTGATGCTTAAGTTGCAAAGGGAATTTTTCTAGTGATATTATACTTGTTGGTTGCATATGCTAGTGAGGTTGTAATAATTGTGATGATGAGTTGAGTGAGTGTGTTTTTGAGGTAACGAAAGAATGTTGCAGAGACTACTCGTAAAGGGGAAAAGGAGCAGAAATTTCTCACTAGTGTGATGCAAGGAGAAGGAAAAGGCATGATGCAAGGCTAAGGAAATGGAAAAATGTTGTTGAGTATGTTTCTTATGGATGTTGATTCTTGTTATGGCTTGATGCATTATACTTGTTGAATGGTTTTGTGAGAAATGTTTACAAAAATATTGCAGAGATCAGTGTTGAAGAGGTGCTACAAATAAGCAAGGAAAGACTGTGACGAAAGACGTGAGTCAAAAGGTGAAAGACAAAGGAAAATCACAAAGTCAAACGAGGACTTGCATTATAATCTAGAGTAACGTGGCCTACATAACTAAGAACCAACATTATAACATGGGTTAATGGAACAAAGGGTGTGTTACAGTGTTGAATGAAAGGTTGTTGGTGTAATCATTAAAGTTTCTATGTTAACGTATTGTATTGAATATTTTGAAATTTATCTTATGTGGCTTAATATTCAAGAGTTGAAACATTTTGGAAACAAAGAGACACCCTTGGAATGCAAAGAGACGAGACTTGACATTTCATATTCATGTATGGAATACTAACAAACATGAATGTTCATTTATAAAACTGTGCGAGGTTGGAAGGTTGTAAGGTTATGAGTTACAGAATGTGAGAGTTGATTGATTTGTTGTTCATTAGTTATTTGGAACATATAGGGCATATGTGAAGAAGATTTGAGGAGAATAAGAAGCAGAGACAAAGATGGCGGTATGCAGAGTTATGGACCAGGTAAACCAACATACTGTTTCTTGTATGTATTAGGGGATTGTAGTCTCCTTTCAAGTTGTATATTAAAAAGAATAGGTTGGAACCTCTTGAGGTAAGAGCCTCTTGTGGGTTGTAGAGTGAAAATTTTTTATGGGAGTAGAAGCTTCCTTGAAAGTTGAAGCTTGTAGAAGAAATTGAGGTAGAAGCCTCATGTAGGTCAGAGCCTACATAAAATATGATGTAATAGAGGAAGTAGGAGCTTGCCTTTGCATCACAACAATAACATATTTGTGGTTTTCTCCCTTTATGGGTTTCATCTTATATTTGGTGTCCATATGTGTTTCTTTTATGTGATGCTTTGGTGTTATGGTTTACTTATTACATGTTGTTCACATATTAAATATTATTTTCATAAGGTGTTTTGTTTTTCATTTAATAGTCGAGTTAACCATTGAAAAGAAAAGTAATTTACATCCACGAATGTACTAAATTGATTCACCCCCCTCCCCCTCCCCCTTCTCAGTTTAGTCAAGTTTCCAACATTATATTGAAGTATCCATTTTGATGTTTTCCAATGACTTTCATGTGGTATTTTCATATATTAGGCAATAAGGCCTACAACAATGGAAATATCAAGAAAGTATGAGTCAAATATAATAGGCTACCAACTAACTGATGATACAAGGTGGAATTAACTTCAGGTGTAGTGTAGGTGGCAACAAGTTTGACTCCAAATTAGAATGGAGAAGGGGTTGGTTTATAATAATCTATTTGAAAGTAGCAAAGAAGGCCACATGCATACTTATACTGGGAAGGAGAAATTCATTACTTGGTTTTCAATACTTGGATGCCAAGGAAATAATGGAAATAACCTAAGTCTATCATTTCAAACTTCTTCTTAAGGATTGATGTTACATGAATAAAAAATTTAGGATCACTATTGGTGAGCATAAGGTCATCAACATAAAGAACAAGGATTATAATGTGGCTTATTAATTTGTTGGTGCATACATTAGGATCATAATGGCATCTGGAAAAGCTAAAGTCAAGAAGAAAGCTAGCATACTAAGTTATTCTTCCACACAAAGATGTTTCCATCCATTCTTATAAATATTACATATATAAAAATATAACAAAAGGTTATTTTATAATTAAAGTAATTAATATGAAAAAAGCATTCACATTTTGACATTATATTAATTTGTTTCATATAATTATTTTTTCCAAAATAATTATATAATTAATTTTTTTTTTTTTTTTTGTAGGCTAGGGCGGGACTCTCCGATTTACATGTCCATTAAGTACCCCTCAACGTGGGAAGGGCAGCCCAAGATTTGGAACCCAAGACTTCCGGTTCGGTGGAGACTTCATTTCCACGGCCATTGCCGCTTGAGCTACCCCATGTGGACAATTATATATAATTAATTATGTTTATAAACTTGGAAATAATTAATTATTTCGAGAATATTTTTTTGAGTAAAATCACATTCAATAATATTATATGACATCTTTTGAACCACACAATGTGGTTCATTATCTAATCCAAGAAAGAAGTTAATAATGAAAAGATGCAACAGCTAATTCTCACAGTGAAAAATGATGTTTATTCTTATTAAAATGAAACATTTAAGAATTCCTTTAAAAATATTAAATAAAATAAAATAATGAATAGATTATAACTAAATGTTAATGAATAGAAACATAAAACGACCAAATTAAATAAATAATTTGTGTGTGTGAGAGAGAGAGAGAGAGAGTCAATTATAAATATTTGGGAATAAATGAATTAATAGATACAAATTGATAAAAAAAGAGCTAAAAAAACTCATTAATATATTTATATTTATATTTAAATATTAATATGTATATTCATGAATAATAATGTGTGTGTGTGTGTGTATATAGAAAACGAAAAACTAAATAAATAAATAAATAAACTATAAATAAAAAAGGAGGAAAAACAAAATCAATGAAATATAAGACTAGAACGAAAAAAGAAAATATGAATTAAAGAAATGTATAAATGAACAAACATATATGAACATATAAAAAAATAATAATAGCAACATGACCAAAAAGATTTTTCATATTATATGAAAGAGAATTCTTGTTATATCATTTTTTTATAGTAAGCAAGAATAACTTTAAGACATCAAAGAGATTTAGAACAGTCGGTGAAGAAGCACGCTGTTAAGGCGCTCCGTAAGCAAAGGTCATTGGTTCTAGTCTCGCTGATACCAAAAAATTCAGCGTGGTTTCCGCTGGTGCGGCTCAGGCCGGGTGCGATCCCCGGGTGACTTTGACGGCTTAGACACCCCTGAGTTGTGGCCTCTCAGCCACAGGGTAAGAGTAATTTTCAGGATTCACCCACTTATAAATCAAAAACAAAAAAATTAACTTTAAGACAATTAATTATAAAAAAATTAAGAAGAGAAAAAAAATATAGACTAAGCCATATGAACAAAAACAAAAGAAAGGAGAAAAAAGGAAGGGAATAGATCAATGAAAGGAGAGAAATAAGGAAGGGAGAGACAAGAAAAATACCACTAGGATGACAGGGCAATGATCCAACAACTACTAATTTTCCAACCATCATCATTATTTAGTGTATTTGGCCTTCTCCTAATTTCGATGACCTTCCTAAACTTTCTGCAGTGGGAATGATCAATCCTAGCAATGACTTGGGACTCTTTTAAACAAATGTGGTGCTTTGTCTTCTCAACATGTTCCGCCAAAGTTGAGGAGTGAGTCCTACAATGTTTAATGTCGGTTACATGCTCCAAAATCCTTTGTTTTATGGAGCGACATGTTTCTCCAATGTAGGGAGTCCAATAGGAACATGGGATTACATAAACACCCTTCATATTTCTAGGCTCTATCGATTCCTTGATGTATCTTAGGGGTCTAAAGGTGAAAATGAAATTGTGCTTCTTAAGGATCAGAGCAATCTTATCGGTGGTCCCCTAAATAAAGGTAAGTTGAACATTGTTGACTAGATCTCTAGGCTCTTTCTTACTCCTAGGACCTTTGCTTTCCCTTAAGAAAGCCTTAAGACATGGGTGTTTATTATAGCCATTATTTCAGGGAAAATTTTAAGAACACCACCTAAATTTATAAGTATAATAAATGGGCGAATCTTCATGGTATATAGGAAAAATGGAAGGCGATTTTATCAATAATATAATATGTATATATAATTTTTTGGCGAATCTCTCACTAGTCATGGCGAATATTTTACTCAATTATAAAATCTTGTAAGATCTTGGTATTACCCTGGGTTATCATAAACCTGGAGCTTAAAAATTACTATTAGTAATTTATAAAAATTAATAAAATTAATAGTTGATTTTTATTTTAACCAAGCTAAAATGTTTAACATACATTAAATTAGAACATCCATTTTTACTCTTGATCCAGCCCTGAGAGGGATCAAATATTTTTTCACTCTATGCTATTTTGCATATCACGATATTTGATACCTCTCGGGGGTTAGTAGATCCAGAGTAAAGATGGATCTATTCTAGTTTAATTTTCCCATTTAAATAGGCTACATTCCAAGTGAATACCATGGGTCAATACCATGTGCCATTTTGGTGAATACCATGGGTCAATACCATGTGCCATTTTTATTTTTATTAATACTAATATTAGGGTTAATAATATTCTTTTGCATGGTATTAATAACAATCTAGTCCATGGTATTTGTCCCATATTATTTTGCCCATAGGTTTTACCTAAATATAACGCATTTTGAGTGTTCGTAAATATAAGGTGACTTATGCAGTAAATATAAAAAAATGTTTTATTTGTTTACTATACCTCTCATTTATTTGTATTTTTTTATTAATTTAGCATACCTCTTTTACAAATATGGTATTTGGCCCATAGGATTCACTTAAATAAAACCTCTTTTTTGAGCCTTCATAAATAGAAAGAGGGTTATGGACTAATATAAAAAGAGGTTTTATTTATTTACCATCCTTCTAGTTTATTTATATTTATATTTATTTACCATACCTTTTGAGTATGTATAAAAAGAGGTCTTATTTATTTACCATACCTCCACTTTATTTATATTTTTATTAATTTACCATACCTCTTTTATAAATATGGTATTTGGCCCATAGG
>APFE031534213.1:80078-132568 GCA_000404065.3 Pinus taeda | reverse complement strand
CTTGTGCAGGTATTCATCCGCGAGGATAGCGGGGAATTGTGATCGGCTGGAGCGAAGGAGCGAGAGGAATATCTCTTCGACAAAAAAGTGTTGGAATCCAAGTAGGTTATTCTCACCCACTTGTTAATTACAACTAGGAACCTGCGGTGTAGCATTGTTCGATTGTTGCTAGACCCCTGTTGGGCTAGTAGGGATCGCCTCTATCCATAGAGGGGATTTACCTATACAACACTATCCCCATGACAACACTACCACCCCTCTATACTCATCACATGTACAACCCTCATGTATAACATGAAACCCCATGCACAACCTAAGAGACATTATACTCCCAACATTTTAATCATTTCACATTCTTTATGCTCATGCAAAGCATGGAGGGCTTCTACACTCTACAATGCAATTTCCTCTGAAATTGACTGTTTTAGTCACTATTTTGTAGGATGGTTTCCAACCAAATGGAGCCGAATTTAGAGAAAATGAAGGAGGTTTTTCTCAAACGAATGTAAAAGAACCATAACCTTTTCAATTTTATACACAGGTGTCACGGATCAAGAGAGTCAACTGCAACTTCAAAGCATATTTTTTAGACTATACAAAAACACTCTTTTTTAGTCATCATTTTGCATAACTGTTTCTGACCACATGAAGGTGAATTTTGTAAAATGGAAAGAGGTTTTTATTAAGAACAAACCAGATCACAATAACCTCTTCCATATTTTTCACAGGTGTCACAGATCGTGATATTCAATTGCATCTTCAAAGCCTATGTTTCGGACTCCACAAATACTCTGTTTTAGTCATGATTTTGCAGAGACGTTTTTGAGGCTTTGGGGATAATTTTACAAAACGAAGAGAGGTTTTTCTTAAAATAAATCTCATCTACAAAAAAATATCTCATATTTTACACCAATGCTACATTTTTTTATTTACACGCATCGAATGGTGGCCTATTTTCGCAATTTTTGTTGATAGAATCAGGCGCTACACAAGTGCTGCACACTCACTACACAACCCATGGTCTAACCATTTCACATACACAATACAATATCCACCTGTCAGGCTTTGAAGGTGTTGATGTGGAGTAAAAATGGTGTTCATATCACCCCTCCAGATGCTTGCCAACTGCGAGTTCTAAAAGCAAGAAGATTTAGGCACTACGCACTTGCTGCACAGGCTTTTCAATGAACACAAAAGAAGTTTTTTGACTTTTGCTATTTCAGTTAGTTTTTATAGTTCTAAGAATTTTTAATGATGATTTGTATTAAATTATTTTTTTTTGCTTTCATGAAGACAAAATTGGCCTTTATACTTTATTTTTGGATTAAAAACATGGATAAAACAATAGTTTTTTTTTTTCCTAGTTTTGAATCGATCCTTTGGAGGATCGAAAGTACAATGGACCTAGACATGTTTTAATCATATGTATCTATTATTTATTTTGATGAATGAATACAAAAAATGTTGTTGCTTGTCAAGTGATGTGTTAGTGCTAATTTTCAGAGTTTTCATGCTTGTGTGATCAATCAATGATACATGTTACTTATGTATTGAGGGTCATCGGTCTTACTATCCAAGGATTCTTATGGTATGGTGCATGGGATTTGTTTTGTTTACTATCAATTGTTTAATTTCTTCTCTGCGTTATGAGTACATGATGCTGGTTGATTCAAAATTCAATTTATCTACTCTTTTTCAACTGTTTTCACATTTCAAACTCAAATGCAATGTTATATGCCCGTACATGATATCTTCTATGTTAAGTTTTTATTTATTTGAGGAAGAATTTGTTTGTTTCATTTTACCTTATCTATACTACAACCAACCTTTGTATCCCATACTCATGCTTACAAACCCTTGAAATAGTTATCGATTTACTTGCATAAGTAAAAGAAATTAAAGGCTAAATTGATAATGAATTACCACCTATCAGGTCATTCACACTTTGACCAAATATTTTCAATATATCTTAGCCAAAACTCGTCTCTATTTTAAATCTATGTTTCAAGTCTTTGCATTTAAGAGTGAGGGAGCCCCCTTCGGCTAGGAAGGACTAGTTTCTAGCCCAAAGCAGTTTATGGTTACCTTTGTCACCCTTTCCTCAGCCTAAATAGAATTACAGAGTGACAACATACATAATCATTAATGTATGAGTAAATAGATAATAAAAAAGAAGATGCACTCACATATGAAACAATATTTCTATAAGCTAAAAACAATACTCATTGATTAACCTTCAAATACTGAGGCATTACAAAAAATATGAATATCATTGATATAATAATCAACCCTTACTACATCTATTTCTTCCTTATTTATAAGAAATTACAAGCTATATAATGTTACAAGTTTTAGGAATGAAACTCTAACTATAAACTAAAAATAAATAAAATCTCAGAATTGTTGCTAGGAATGTGGAATGATGAAACATCCTTTGCCTCCAAAACTAGAAATTGATTTGTTGCATGTTGATTCTTTACCTTAAAATTTGAAAACGTTGAAGCTTTTCTGGAAAATTCTCATTGAATTCTTCGACCTGTTGATTCATCTTCTTTAAATCTCAACATATTCTTTAAATCTAAATTAGATTTCCTTGTTGATATTCTGCACGGACATCTGGGATATATTCCTTGATGATGATCCTCCTTCTTCAAATATTCAACTGTGATGTAGGTGTCTCCTTCAAATTAGTCAATTTCCCTTTAAATGAGGGAAACATTGCCACCTATACTTGCCATCTGCCCCATAATACATCTTTTCCTTTTACTTCAATTTTTTATCAATCTTTGCTTCTGCATTGTCACTCTGTATAATACCTTGGTTCCTCCCGGACATACTAGACAATAAAATAGAAAATACCCTCATTCAACACCGTGAGTTGCTTTGAACATCTATAACCAACTTAATTGGTGGAAAATCACATTTCAACGTGACCAAAAACCAAAGTGGTATTACAAAGGGGGTGTGGTTGTATGTGGTTTTCTTGAGGGGGGTCCACTTTTCATAAGAGAGTGCCACGTTAGCCTCAACATTTTATTTGAAACAACTAATTGTAGACTCCCCTCGTGTGCTAAACATCAAAATAGAAGGGGGTTTTCTATTTACCCATAGCGATAGATCTATGAGTGCACATCTGAGTCATTGGAAACCAAACACTCTAAACAAAAGCGCTTTATTACATTTGCATGAATTAAACTTTGAAAATAATATTTTATTGTAAATTTCCATTTAATATATAGAATTTTGTTGCATATAAGTTATATATTAACATTACAAAAGTACAAAAAATAAAATATTTATAATATTTTTTTGGGAAAAATATTTTGACAAGAAAATGTTACAATAGGGGTTTTCCTCCAATCTGAGTCAAGTTTTAGTTCACTCCTTGTGGAATCATGGTTTGCTTGGCCTTGTTCAATGGCTTAGTGGTTCTAGTGTGGGTTTCTTTTTGGTATGGTGGTATAGAACTCTAGCTTAATTAAAATTCCTCCTAAAGGCTCCATTGCACCTTCTTAAATATTTTTAAAATCAAAAGGTGAGTGCTACAAAATATGAAATTGATTGTCTTTTTTTCTTGTCAATTTACACGAGGGAATGTTGAAAAAAATACTAATTAATCATCATGGTAGTTTGTTAACAATGAGCAATGGAAAGGATATCATACATATATTATGTAGTTCCTTTAGAATGGACCATGGTATTTGAGGAGACATCCAAGATGTGAGACCATTGATACTTATAGAACTTGAGAAGTCAGAAATATTTCATCGTTGAAAATAGGAATTTGATTTTCTTTATTGCTGGTAGGACGCATTCCTATGAAGAAACTAGAAACACTGAATTTTCCTTTATTATATAAGCCCAATCAAAAGAGGAAAATAGAATATCTTCAAGTTTAGTGTGTTTCTTTTCAACAAATAGCTAAGATGGTCAAAAATCTTGTTTTCGCTGCTTCAAATGCTATGTTGTGTATTGGGTTTGTAGTGGAGAAAGTTAAGGAAAATGAGACCATTCAATAATAGTAAGATGATGTGAAAATGAAGGTTGTATACTAGAAATTTCAAGGCAACACATAGAACCAAGAGGAAACCTACAACCACCATGCTTTTATTCAGTACTAGTGTTTTACTTAATCTTAGGCATTTTTTTTAAAGAATTACACTAGTAGCTTTTCAAATCCTTGTGAAATAATTTTTTATTTCTCTAAACAGTAAGTTCCAAACTTTCAACAAGTTTCAAGATATATTTTCAGAAAGTTATCTTATTTTTTTATTATGATGTTGCTTGTTGTAGTTGCAACAACTTAAATACAATACAAAATAGATTTGTTCTTGTTAGACAAAATTAGCAAATGAATTAAACAACTTTTAAGAAAACTTGTATGCATGAAATTTCATTATAACAAAAACATTGAGATTATCAATAACTCACCTAAGAATGAGTTGTGGACATAGTCATTGAGAAAGTTAGAAAGCCTTTGATAGCACAACAAAGAATATAATTAAGAACCCATTGGCATTTTTCCCATGTAATTGGCTAGAATTTATTATAATTATAACATGGTGGAAATTTGATATGCACTTTTTCCAATGAGGTTTAGTTTGGAACAAAGTAACAAATTAAATGAGAATTTGACTTATTTCTTGTTTTTAAGAGGTCGCACGTAGTGCTCTTTTTATGCTATTTTGAAAAATAGTGGTGCAACATCACTCTTTTTTCATTTCAGGGTTAAAATTTCAATATTTTTAAACCATGGCATTAAATGCATATATATGTGTATGTGTGTATTTGTCTTTTAATATTTTTTAAATTTGTTTAATTTAATATAATTTTATTTTTGAGGTTCATATTACGAATTAATTGACAACATACTCTTAACATTTGGTACCCTTAAACATAAAAGACATAAAATAAACTCTAAATCTAAAAGTGGTATTACATGATTTTTTTTTTTAATTATTAATTGATTATTTCTTAATAATTACATTAAAAAAATTGAGAAAAAAATTGCAAATAAATATATATAAACATTTTTAAAGAGAAAATTATTTAAAAGAAAAGAAAAACAACCGTATTTCCGTTTAAACAAATGAAAGATAGTTTGATAAAAAATAATTAAAGGGGCATCTTTTTAAAGAAAAAATCAAAACATTTGCCTTAAACGTGCCAACAATCAAGCGTGCTTTGCATTCTTAAGGTTTCTTCTACATAGCCATCCATGTTTAGCTCCACAAGAGGGGTCATTATCCCCCCTTTAGCTATATTATTTCATGAGTTCTTAAAGATTATAGATTTACTGTTATGCCTTTTCAATCTCCTCATCTTTGACATCATTTTCATTGAGTAGTTGGGCAAAGTGGGGTTTCTGGTTTCTCAACGAAAACTCCACTAGGTCCATATTGGCAAGCTAGAAATCTAGGGTGTTGTCTACCTAAAGCAATACAAGCTACAAAAGTTCCAAAGGTAACTCCTAAGAAAGGAGCTTGCTAAAAATCTAGGAGAGGGACCACTGGAATATGGACCTTGCTAGAAATATGAGGCAACACATTAGAGAGGGACCATAGGAATATGAAAGGTCCAAAGGTCTTAGAGGCTATTAAGAGAGGGAGGTATACATCATATATCTGAATCTAAAAATTGTATGCATGAAATGCCATTATAACAAAAGCATTGAGATTATCAATAACTCACCTAAGAATGAGTTATGGACATAATCATTGAGAAAGTTAGAAAGACTTTGATAGAGCAACAAAGAATATAATTAAGAACTCATTAGGATTTTTTCCATGTAATTGGCTAGCATTTATTATAATTATAACATGCTAGAAAATATAAGATATGTACTTTTTCCAAAGAGGTTTAGTTTGGAACAAAGTAACGAACTGAATGAGAATTTGACTTAGTTCTCGTTTTTTATAGGTCACATTTAATGCTGATTTTTATGCTATTTTCAAAAATGGTCATGCAACATCACCCTTTTGTCATTTCAAGGTTAAATTCCAACATTTTTTAACCATGGCATTAAATGCAACTACATATGTGTGTGTGTGTGTGTGTGTGTGTGTGTGTGTGTGTGTGTGTGTTTATCTTTTAATATTTTTCAAGTTTGTTTGATTTTTATTTTATTTTATTTTTGGGGTTAATATTAAAAATTAATTGACAATATACTCTTGATATTTGGTACCCTTGAACATAAAGCAACAAAAAAAAAAAAAAAAAAAACAAAAAAAACAAAAAAACTCTAAATCTAAAAGTTGTATTACATGATTTTTTTTAAATTATTAATTGATTATTTTCTTAATAAGTGATATATATATATATATATATATATATATATATATATATATATATATAACTTACTTTTTTAAATAGAAAATTATTTAAATGAAAATAAAAACAACCACATTTTTGTTTAAAAAAATGAAAAATTAAATTAAAGGACCATTTTTTTTAAGAAAAAATTCAAACCTTTGCATTAAACATGCCAACATTAGGTGCTTTGCATTCTTATGGTTTCTTCTACATAGCCATCCATGATTAACTCCACAAGGGGAGCTTTACCCAACCCCCCGCTTTAGTTAGATTGTTTCATGAGTTCGTAAAGATTCTAGATCTACTGGTATTCCTTTTCAATCTCCTCGCCTTTGACATCATTTTCATAAAATAGTTGAGTGAAGTGGGGTTTCTAGTTTCTCATATAAAACTCCACTAGGTGCATCTTGGGAATCTATAAATCTAGGGTGTTGCCTACCAAAAGCAATGCAAGGTCCAAAAGGTCCAAAGGCAACACCTAACAAAGTGACCTTACTAGAAATATTAGAGAGGGACCATAGGAATATGGACCTCACTAGAAATCTAAGAGAGGCGACACCTTAGAGAGGGACCATAGGAATATGCAAGGTCCAAATTTATCAGAAGCTATTAAGAGAGGGAGGTATGCATCATATGCTCTGATCTATTTAGTAGCCTTTGAGACCTTTGGACATTGCTAGAAATCTAGAATTAGGGGAATTTTGAGGTCTAAAATGGGCCTCCTAAGGAAATTATAAAATAATAGTGGAAATACTAAAATAAATTAGATTACATCATCAAATTTTAGATGAAAAAACGAACAAACAAAAAATTTCAACTCGTATTTTCAACTTATCTCCCTATGGGTTTACTCAAATTTCAAGTGGAAACACTCATTGTATGCATAATTTCAATCCTCATCCAAAGAGTACATATGTTGCATACATTCGATGGACCCTACTACACGAAAAATGAGAAATACATGAAAAAACATGATTGTAATCACATTTTTTCATGTCTTTCTCATTTTTCGTGTTGCAAGATCCATCAAAAGTATGCAACATGGGTACTCCTTGGATGAGGAATTAAAATTTTCATCCAAATAGTACTCCCACTTGAAATTTGAGTAAAACATTAGGGTTATAAGTTGAAAAAGTAGTTTTATTATTTTTTTTTGAATCTTTTTAATTTTTTACTTCAAAAGTGGTGAATCATCCCTTGCGGTTGACATCATCATCTTGAATCCTATTGGTTGTTCTAAAGTTTATTTTGGTTGTACATTTTTCTTAGGAGACCCATTTTAGACCTCAAAACTCCCCTAATGGGTGTTGCCTAAGACCTTGAATTCTAACCTTTATTTCATATGAGTTATACTAAGAGATGGAGGTTAAATAAAGGTTGAATAATGCTTTTATCTACAAGTTCATCTGAATATGGCCCTATGAAAATTCTTTGATTGGGTGGATCCAAAATAAACGGAACCTCTAGGAGGGAAAAAGGACTATTCATGATCATTTTCTCCAACTTTGAAGATAAATCGAGGGTTTTATAAGGAAGGTCATATTATTTTAATAATGTAGGGCTCTTTATGCAATTTTGGAAGGAGAAATATAATTCGTAGAAGGAAGAATTTCTTGTTTCCCTAGTGTGGGTTTAACTCTTTTCTCTTCCAATGGAATATCAGGAGGATGAAACCCTTGAAGATATAGGCAATGCCATTGGAATATTTATCAAGGTATCTAAGGCTACTAAGAGAGGGTGGTATACATCATATGCTAAGAGCTATGTTTATATGAATATATCCCACCCTCTTCCAGCTTCAATATAAATTTATTATCTAGATAGTCTTTGAAAGTAGCCTCTAAATTATGAACATGTCCCCTTTAGATGTAGATAATATCATGAATATGGGTATCTTATTAGGGATTATTTAATGAATGAAAAAGAATCACGCAAAGAAAATCATTCTCAAAAAGAGAAATATGATTTGGGAAAATTCCCTTAAGGAAGAAGAAATTTGAGTCCCTAGGGTGCCTCAAATCCTAACCAGATCCCTAGATCTGGAAATAGATTCAAGTATCTCTCCTCTACAAAGGAGTCTCTAGAGAAATATAATATTTAATCAAGCTTGCAACCAATAGAAGGAAAAACAAATAAGCCCTTACTTAATCCTCCAAATCTTGTGCGAAAGTTTCTAGAATAGTACCAACAAAATCCATTACTACAGGAAATGGTTCGAAGCTATGGATTTGATTATCCATGGCTAGCTACCCTTACTGAAGAATGTCATGGAAAATATATGACAAACATTCCATTTCATCATGTTAGCATTCTTCACAAGGCTTGCCTCTAGTGAGAGGAAGGATACAAATTGGATGCAAGTTCTTCAAAGTCCTCTCTTTGGGTTCACATAAAGAATTTCAAGATTGTCCCCATTCAAGATTAGTAAGCCAAAAAATGAGGTCACAAGAGAAATAAGGCATTGATGCAAGCATACAGTGAACAATTAGACAAATTAGGGAAAATCATGCTAATGTCAAAGGAATTTCCTACTTCGAATTCTTGAATCTTTAAGGAGTTTTCTATGTATTGTCATAGTTAGTTTCTAGTTATTTGTTATTGGTAGGTAGATTTCCTAGTCTCAGCCAAGCTTGATATGAAGAATCTTTTAGATTTTGGTCCTCTTTTGGAAATATAGCTATATGTAAGTTTTTTCTGATTAATGAAACGATCAATTATCTTATAAAAAGAAAAAATAAAGGTAACTTTTTTTAAATAAAGGGGAAGAAAAAATAAAAAATAAAAAACTTTGAAAACCAAAAAAGGATAATTAAAAAAAATAAAATTAAAATAACTTTTTATTTTACCAAAATGAGAATTTCTAGATATTTGAAAGATCAACTTTCAGTATTACACCAAATACAATTGCTTCATAAATGCCACAAATGAGACAATTACAACATGTCTCCTGAGACTTGAACCCATGCAATTGGGGAAATGAATTTTCACTAAATCACTCAAGCTAAGATCCATTAAAAATTATAAAGGACAACATGAGGGTGGGTTTTGATCCATTTATGTGTGCACCAGTTATAAAATTAAAATTAAAACAACTTCACACACACACACATGTGGCAGGAGCAAGAAGTGATCTATCAACCTAAAGATCAATGGGAATACCACTTTTCCTATGGTCTAGGAATCACCACAAATAAACAAGAAGAAGCATATGCACTTTTGTAAGGTCTCTCTCTAGCTATGAAGAGAAACATTCAAGATCTCATTATCATTGCTGACGTTATCATTCTTTTGTGCATCAAAGGCTCTCTTGTGTTTGACATGAAACTCCAAGATATTGTAAAAATGAACTATCATATGCTATGAAGCTTTCACGTCAAATCATTTATCCATTTTTACAGGCACAACAAGAAGAAGACACATCCTTGCAAATGAGGGGGGCCATCTAACAAAAAGAAACCTTAAAATGGATGGGGTTCTAAGCTTAACCTTCGTTCCTTAATACTTCTTGCAAACCATGATTTGTAAGTGTCAATTTTTCGTTGGACTTTTTTGGAGGATCTATAAGCTAGGATTTTTAGAACATTGTAATGTCCCTACACCTACTCCAAGGCATAATTTTGGATCACAATTTATATTTTTTTCTTACTATAGTGTTGACTAGTCTGGACCAATAGGAAATACTTATAAAGGTTATACAGTTCAACCTCCCAGCATAGATTTTATGAAATATAAATGTATTTCTAGTTCGGGTTATATATATATATATATATATATATATAATATATATATTATATAATATATATATATATATATATGACCCTTCCTAGCCCATAGGCCCAAGCATCACCCCCCAACCCACTAGCATCCGTCGCAACTACCCAAGGCAACCTATTGTGTGCATGTGTGCACACAAAAGGTCTCCTTCGGTAGTTGTGGTGGGTTCATTTGGGTTGGGGGGTGATGCTTAGGCCGACAAGAACTCAAAAAGTTTTCTTGGGCAATTGCAACAAGTGTTTGCGGGTTGGGGGGTGATAACTGGGGGGTTGGGAGGGATGATGCCCTCCCAACCCACAAACTCTTATGTAGCCAGTTTTTTATTTATCTTTTTTAATTATGTTTTTTAATAGTATGTTTAATATTTTTTAATATTTTTATAATTTTTAAACTTGTTTTTTGGTTTTTAATTTTATTTTTTTATAATTTTATATATTTTTGTTATTTTTCAGTTAAGATTTTTAAATTATATTATTTTTATTTGTTTTTCTCGTTTTTCATTTTTTTCCTCTTTTTAAATATTTTTTTAATTTTTAATATTAAGGTTTTAATTTTTCCCTATTTTAATTTGTTTTATTTTTTAAATATATATTTTTAATTGTTAACTTGATTGCTTTAGTTTTGTTTTTTTTGTTTTTAATATGGATTTTTCCCTTTTTGATTTGATTATTATTATTATTATTATTATTTAACTAAATTGTTTTAAAAATTGGGGTTTAATCATTTCTTTAATTTTTTTATGTTTAAAAAAGACATTTTTTATTTTAATTTTGATTTTCTTTAAAGGTTTCTTTTTTTTAACTATTGCCTTAATTTGAATTATGACGTTTTTGGGGAGATTTGTTGGTTTCTATTATTATATTATTCTTATTCTTATTATTATTTTATTATTATTATTATTTTTTTTTTTAATTTTTAGTAGCGATGAAAGTAGACCATAGTTTAAACAATATTGTAATTTTAATGCCCCATTGGAAAGGGGGTCAAGTTGTCTCAAGCTAGGATTTCAAATGAGCTATAATTTTAACCATTCAAAAAAAAAGGTTGCTCTTGGTGAACCACTCTCTAATGTAGCTGTTGAATTTTAATGTTTTTTGTAGTCATGATATTTTGTCTTTAATTCCATGGTTAAAAAATATTGCAATTTAATCCCTAAAAAATGGTGATGTTACATCACCATTTTTGCATTTCAACATGTTTTTTCATGCATTTCATAGTCATGATACTTTGTTTTTAATGCCATAGTTGAAAAATGTTAGAATTTTAACCTTGAAATTAAAAAAGTTGTTACATCACCACTTTTGCATTTTGGGGTGCTTTTCTCATGTTTTCTACAACAAAAAATAAAATGACTTCTAGGGATATTGTTCTCATTTTGAGGTTATAGTTCTCATTAAGTTAGTAACTTTGCTTTGGTGAATTCCATTTAGTAACATGTTAAGCTCATAATGAGTATATTCTTGTTATAGCTTCAAACTGTACTTTTTGATTTAGTATTATGCTTTTAAAAATCTAATTTTTACCTTTGATACCATCCTTGGAATGAGAGGAAATTCCTAAGTTTTTTGCCCAAGATATTTTACCTTAAAAAAAGAGTCTTTTTCAAAAAATTAAATTAGTGAAATTTAGAGATAAAACACGGGACAACTAAATTATTGATATGCCAGTAATGATAACCTAAAAGAAATAAAAGTTCACATCAAAGTGGAGTAATAGGATAATAAAATCGAAGGAGCAACATGATTTGAAGAGAAGTTCTTGAGGGTTTTTCCCCAATATATGCTGGTAAAAAAATTGTCTTTTGAATAAATGTGTGTCAATTAGATTTGATGACAAAAAAACAAGATAGCTAAATTACTAATACATTAGTAACAATATTAAATCTAAAATAAATATAACTTCACAACAAAGTGTAGCAACAAGATCATAAAATCAAAGGAGAAACACCCATCCTTACCTCATTCAAAATGGTAAATAGAAAAATATACATTGAGAAAGAGATCATTAGGAATAAGGAAGAAGGATGTAGTAGGGAACTACAAATAACACTTAAAACTCTTATGAAGGGAGGGGACTGGGAAAAGAATGGGATATATACACTCATCTAATAGATAAGTATTAAAATGACACTCAAATTATAGGAATTTTTGTCCATATTCAATATGAATACACAAACCACTTACTCCAATGATTTCTTTTAGAAAAGAATTAACACATATAAAAGCCATAATAGTATTAACATAATTTTATTATTGTGTGATAACAATGGATCTAAGGATTTATTTTTGTGGGATAACCCATTTTTAATTATGGCATAGCTTATGGACTTTCGCAATTATAGAATTACAAGATCTATTGTGGTATATTTATTGTTTGATGTGTAACACATGCACATGGACCAATATAATATATTGTTGTATATCCCAAGTTATATCTTGCAATGTACATCACAGTCAAGTAATTATTGCTCATCACATCTTCAATGAAGGATGCCTTATAGTTATGTAACTAAATATTATCATATGGTTTTTGTTTTACAACTCTAAAACTTATGCAAATGGTGGCTACAAAAAAAATTGCATTTTTCAACATAGGCTTTGGAGAGTTACTAGAAAAAGAGTACAACTACTCAATTGCAAAAATAAAACTAGTGAAATGTGCAAAGGAATGACCATGTAGTGAAATGGGTTACGGATGAATCATGGTTTATGGTTATACTAAAAAGGGTTAAGGCTAGGGAATAGTTATTGAAAAGGGAGTACCATTTACTCAGTTGTTGAAGTAAACCTAGTGAAATTTGCAAATAAGTAGCCATATAGTGATATGGGCTAAGGGGTATGTTAAAAAAGGTTGAAACTAAGTTAGAATTTCAAATAAGGATTAAAAACTAAATACCTCCCATTTCTACCATATGCTACCGTATGATCCACCTCTTGAGGGTTTAAAGGAAAGAAAATGACATGATGGCTAAGGTTTGAATGGTCAGGAAGTTTTCAACAAAATAACATGCCATGATTCTATGGGTGGATAAACCACCCAAAAGTAAGAAACAAGAGTGATCCATGTGTTGAAAGAGTAAAAATGAGTTAAATACTCACATCACAATCTTTAGAAGGAAATTCACCCACTTATAAATGTTCTTCCTCCTCTTCTCCACTCCT
The DNA here is from genome assembly GCA_000404065.3 of Pinus taeda. Lineage (NCBI taxonomy): Eukaryota > Viridiplantae > Streptophyta > Pinopsida > Pinales > Pinaceae > Pinus > Pinus taeda. The sequence goes on along the minus strand of APFE031534213.1, from coordinate 119,321 downwards.
CTTCTCCACTAAAGCCTCTTCCTTTTATAAATTGAGATACTAGTCATTTTGCTTGAAATTTCTTTATATGGCTAAGCAAGTTGGACATGTAGAAAAACCTAAATGGACATAGAAAGGTCTTAATATGGTATATGCAAAGAGGAAAACTTTCAATATTTTTATATTTTGGTAGATGCATCGAAAAAGTTAGGTCAACAAAGTGGGATCTTAAAATGTATGTGATACGTGAATGTAAAATACATGTACTTGGGTTTATTTATATTTTAAAGTAAAAAATTGACACCTGGAAATAAAAAATAAAGAATGGACATATTTTTTACTACAATTGTACACATAGACATACCAAGAGAGGAAATAACATTGCAATCTAATTGTTCTATATTTTGGAGCTTTTAAAAACATAATTTCCAATCAAATTTACATTAAATATAGTAGGGATTTGTTGGAATCACAAGTTTAAGATATGAAATATGCACAATATGAGTGCCTTGGTGATTTTTTAGGCTACTAAATATATTTATGCATTTAAAAACACATTTTAAACAACAACAAAATTATGATCCAATAAAAAATTGTTTCGTCTGATTCTAAAAATAATTCCAATATATAGAATAGTTATATGAGGATGAACGAAAATGGGTGAAAATGAGAAAGAGAGGAGGAAAATTTATTAGGAAAAGGATAATCAAGGAAAAAAGAAGAGTTAAAATAAAAGGACACAAAAAGAAGTAATAAGTTAGTTGGTGACTACAATATATTAATTAATAATGAAGGTTTGGTTTTTATTCGAAATAAATTGGTTTTGTGAGATTTGAATTTTCATGGGGTTAAGTTGATTTCTCAGTTTCAATTTATATTTATTTTTGAAATTAAAGTCATGAATTTGATCCAATGGGGAGCTTGAATTTAAAGTCTTCTCTAGGAGGAAACTTAGGGTCTTAAGTTAGGTATTGTAAAATTTATTGAGGATGATAGATATAGGGATAATTTAGAGCATTAAGTACCATTTGGCCAATGAGAGTAATTTTTAGTTGTACGATTGAATTAAGTAGGGCATAGGGTTTTAATACTCAAGATCCATAGTAATATTTAGGGAATTGTGTTTAAACACATTCGACTACTTAAAAGGGAAGGGAGATTGAGAGATAGAGCCACTCACTCGATTTAGGAGGGAAAGGTTCTTTAAACACAAAGACCAAAGTAGGAGGTTGAGGAACAAAGAACTAATTAAATAATGTGGGAGAGGAAAGTCAATGACCCTCTTTCCAATAATAAATATAGTGTTAAACATTCAAGGTGGGGGGAGGGTAAGTTGGTGATAAAAGTGTGGTGGTGGAAAGTGATCCGGTCACCAATGGAGATCCCTCATGCTATTATCATTGACCTAAAAGAATATTTTGCAAAGTTGAAGTTTTATGGGGTAGAAGGATTAGGGACGCTGCCAAATTTTTGTAGTGTCCCTTCTTGGTGATATAGCTTTGATGACACTTGGAGAGGGTGATTTTGATGTGGTGATGTAAATATTATGCAAGTTAGACTTATGTACATGTGTATGATATAGAACTTGCTTAGGTCACACAGTTTCTACGTGCTTATGGTAAAGACTAAATTTGGTATAAGAGTGATTTTCGTTAAGTGCATATTATCGATATTTTCTCTTTTGGTATCCTAGTTTGGACATATGTGCATGACATTGATGGTTATCTAGCATTGAGACACCTAGATCCATGGATGATCATGGTTATGTGGGGAACATATGTTTAATTATGATTTATGGATGATACATGATTTGTATGATTATATATGCATAATATTATACTAAGTAGGATGTGGTATGGGACCTGGTTATTCGCAAACAAGGATGCTCAAATTATAAATGACTATGGAATTCATGATACATGATTTTTATGATTATATATGCCTAATATCGTATTGAGCAAGATGTGGTAGAGGACCTGGTTATTTGCAAAAAAGGATGTTCAAATTTTAAATGATTATGGAAGTCATGATACATGGTTTTTATGATTATATATGCATAATATTGTATTGAGGAGGATGTGATCGGGGACATGGTTATTTTCAAACAAGGATGTTCAAATTATAAATGGTTGTGGAAGTCATTTCTCCAGAACCAAAATTATTGCGGAAGTGTTGACAGTGTTGGACCCGCCAACATTCAAGGGATCTCCCCGATATGAAGTTCCAAATAGACCTCACACCATTTGGTGTAGGAGTCCCATCCGGTATGATGGCCCAGTTTCCATTATCTTAAAGGTTTGCCTTAGCTATTGCTTGTCAGCACATGAGGGTGGTTTTCTTTGTCTTCGAACATCGAGGTCCATGTGTCTAGTGAGTGCTGGTGTTACTTGTGTCAAGGTTCTTTCACCGCAGAGAGAGAGCGTGGAAGTGAGTCTCTAGTCGAAAGGGAAGTGTCCCAACTCTGTCAAAGACACACAACATAATGATACATGCATAGCTTCCAAAGGATTAGTCCACACGGATGCAGAAGTCACAAACACACAAGAAGGGATAACACGTACAACACTCAATGGAGTAGTCTGTGTGAGTACGACGGTCGTTATAACAAGTTTATGGGAAAGGTTATGTCTGATGTCCGGTGAGGTAGCCCATGCAAGAAGGATAGCGTTAACAATTTATACAACACATTTTCATATATGTATTAGAGCAACTGAAATAGTTCAGTTGTTTTAACAAAAGTTAAAGCAACATGCATTACAAGTGTTCCAAGATTAGTCTTACAAACAATTACAACAAATATGTGAAAACATGCTTGCCTGTTATCAGGCTTCTGAATTAAGCAAGAGTTCCAAGACACATTGGTACACCATACATCACTAACCCCGTAAGAGGGGCGTTGGAGCTATTGTTCACTCCTCAAAGAAAGTACTACAAAATCTTAAGGCTATGTGGGAGGAGCTAAGGTGAAAAGTCTTGGTGATTGTACAAATGAGGGGTATTTATAGCCAAGGGTAAAACTGGCCCTTGTCACTGTTTGACTTCCCTCATGATTGTTTGACTTACATGACTTGTTATATTTACATATGTGGGCCTCTTGGACTTCCACGTTACATTACATTAATTTACAACAATATGGCCCACAATAGTGATATGGCTGATATGACTCAAGACATGACTTGACACAACACTAATCGTATGTTCATGCTGCTACTGGTGTCCATGTCGAGTCACAATGCTGCTGAGTGATGGATTTTCTCTTTGTGTATCATAGCTTCGCTTCTACATGACAAGGTGTGCAGAGTCTTCTATGGTCTTGGTGTTCACTTGATGTTTGCATGTGCATATTCCTCCTTCACTTGTACTTTGACATGCTTCATGTGTTCATCCATTTGCAAACAAATCTCCTTGCATGCCTTCCTCATTCATCCGTTCACGAACAAATATTCTCGCATGTGCTCTCCTTGTTCATCTCATTCGTCGTCGCGTCATGTCTCATCCATGTCCTTGTATCTGTAATCAATCATGATGAGACAACATCAAATCCAAAAATCTCCTAGTCTACCGTGATGCATTATCCTTCGCTTTCAAATGCAGGAGACTGGGAGAGAGGACAAGGCTCTTAAAACTGTGGAAGCAAGATTTCAAGTTGGGATGCGAGCTTCGGGAAATACCGGTGAAAATTGCACAGAGGTCACTAGGAAACTGGAATGGACAATCTAGATCAGGAGTGACTGTCCGTAGGATCTAGCTCGGCTGGAGGGAAGATATGTGAAATTTTTTGAGGGAATCAGTGCAGGAAGAAAAGGGGTTTGCAGCAAAAACTGTGCAATTTCTTGGGGGAGATAGCATCGGGCTGTAGGAGGCTTTCTTGGAAAAATTGTGCAATTTTTCTGGGGAGTTGGCAACGGGTTGCGGGTGCCTGCTGGAAAAACCTGTGCAATTGTTGGGAGGTTGGTCTGCTGATCATGCCATTGTAGTTACTGATTTGAATGGGATGTTGGGTAGCTAGGAGACTACTCAAGAAAACTGCACATTTTTTTGAGTGAGTAGCAGGTAAGCTGATTGGGTGACTAGCTAGAAAAAATGTACAATTTTTTGAGGTAGACATTGATGGACACAGGGTGTCTATCCCACATGTCTGTGTAGTTTCTTCAGTCAGTAGAGCAAGCAAGCTTTGCATATTTTGGGCAATTTTTTGGGGCTGTGAGTCTCAGGTTCACTACCCGATCAAACTCTTTGATTAACTAGCTAGAGGTTTGGTTGATGTGCTTGCGGGCAGCGCAAATTGAAATGGATTTCTGAGCAACTTCTACATTGCTCTAGGTGACATTTAGTCCGTTCAATTCTAGGACTGTGCAGCGTTGGCTGCCCAAGGGATAGCCTCAAGCTCTGCGCAATGCAGCATAGCAAAGGTCCGGGTGTTGGAGGGTGGTCAAGTCGTCAGAATTTCAGCAAAATGACTAAGTGTTTGAGTGAGTGACCTTGTGCATACATGACCTTGTGAACACATACTCAAAATGACTCGACGAAAGCACACCTCAAACCATCCAGAAAACATATACTCAGTGTGACTAACTGATGGTGTAAGCAACACTTGTGATATATCGTCGAACGAATGCGACGATGCTTGCACGATAGTGCATACAACATCATGTGTGAGTGAGATAGATGTGTACATGGAGAAAAAAACTCAAACACAACCTTCAACATCACCATAATGAGGTCGCAAGCATGACATAACAATCAACATGTGGAAGATGATAGTTGGTCGAACAAGTGGAAAAGAAGCAAGACATGTAGAAGAAACACATAATATGACTTTTTGCGTTTGAGCATATGCATGTTACTAAGTACGGGGTGATATAACAATGACAAGCAGTCTTGCAAAATCAACTAAGAGGTATACTTTGAAATATGTTCCTTACTTACCATACATACCCTTAAGATGATCATGCATCTGACAGAGTTTTCATGCGGTCTTGATCTTTTCCATTACTCAGTTCCTTGGTCCTTCTCCTCAACTCCTTGGAAGTGATTTCAACATGTCACCTTTTCTTCTAGTCACAGAGAGGTAGATCTGTGCAATTTCAGTTGACAATGAGTGCTACCAGAATGAGGCCCTAGGAGGCCCGTCTGTGTAGATTTTGCATGCAATACTGACAAGACAGCTTGGACAAAACTGCGCAGTTTTGAGGCTCAGGGAACTGCTGCAGTACAAGGGTCCTAAAAGGACACCTCTTAACAATTTCTAAGTGCAGTGCAGCTGGACTACTCTGCACATTTTTGGAGATTAGTGTTAGTTGCATGACTACTTTATGCATTTTTGGAGAGCAGTTTTAGTTGGTGTCTCTATGGATTGCGGGGTTTCAGTAGGCAAGGGATGTTGGTGTCTCTATGTACTATGGAGTTTCAATAGGAAAGAGAGGAAGCTTGATGGTTGCCGAAGCAAAGTACACAGTTCCGAGAAACTTGATGAGGCTAGGTTGCTTGGGAAAATGGCTAAGTGTGATATCAGTGAAACATATGTAAACATTGATAGGACTTGACTATGATCGCACACTGACACTTAGTGACACAACTTAGACCATCTAGAATACATAAGACATATTTTTCTTGATGCAACAACCTTCATGACGTGAGTGCATGAGGTAAGTGTGAAACATGTCTATGTGACGACGACCACTCATATGCACACAATTCCCTTAAAGTAAGAAAACATTCTCTTTGCATGAAAAACAACAACCCCTATGCTAGAAAATGACATATGTTGCATAAAGATGAGAATGTGAAAAACTCTTAGGATCAATGAGGGGAGCTTGAAATCATCAGCTTACCAACAAGTGACTAAGGACAAATGATCGCACTATCCAAGATAGTCTCTGAAATTTGCATGCAAGCCAAAATTTTGGAGGGTGGTTGTAGCTGCTACAACACTTGGCACCACATTGGTAGAACTTTGGCTCTCTAAATGGACCTTGTTCTGTGAGAATCAAGTCTAACCTTTCTGGAAGTATTGTTTGATTCATTGATCGTGTTGGCTTTTGCACTAGCTTGTGTGAAAGATGTATTCTGTACCATTCCCTTGATCGGTCAACACTTGTTCCAAGCCAAGTCAACTTAGTTATTTTGATTGAGGATGAGGGGTACATTGGTGCACAAGTAATATAACTATCATATTTTAAGTTTCATCTCTGTAGTTTCTTTGTTGCCATTACGCCTGGACAGTACCTTGGCGGAGTCATGCAGGAACACCAGCATCGCTCTGCTGCCAGGGAGCCTAGTTAGTAACCTAGCGGAGTTGCTTGCATTACCTCTCTACACAGGAAGCCTTTCTCTTCTTTCGCCTTATCCATTTTTCATTTATTTTTTATTTTTTCAAGAACTGTGCATATGCACTTATTTATTTCATATGCAAAATAAGGATCCTAACTTATTGAGAGCACGAGAGATTGTTCCTTCATAGAATTATGTTATGTATACCTTTGACATACTTGTTAAGGTTTTCCCCCTCATCTTACTCTACTTGATTGAGCTGCCAAGGGTTAACCCAAAAGAACCAATTAGAGTATGTGGTACTAGTTAGAGCACAAGCGTTGTGTTTTCACCAAACCTCACTCTGAACAAAATGTATTTTCCATTGAGGCATCATCAACTCAAGACAAAAATTTCGTCATAAAGAGAGAGGACAAAAAATAACCAAATGTTGATAGATGTACAAATCCTCTTAGAGTTCACCCAGCTTGTCTCGAGAGCCAAACATGGTTTCATAAGAGGCTAACTTATGGGTACAAGCAAGAAAATAAAACAAAAAGCAGAAGTAAAGTGAAATCAAAACAAGCAAAGCAAGCAAGAAAAAAAATCAAACCAACAAGCAAGCAAACAAACGTGAAAACCAGAAAGAAAAGCAAATAAAGAAGAAAATACTACTCCTACTCCTACGCTAGACAATGCATGGGCCTACTCACATGAAGCGATATTTCCAATGCAGCCACCAACACATTGGTTGGCCCATGTTAGTGAAGGCATGGTTCAAAAGAAGAAAAATCAAACAAACCAACAAACACAAAAGACATAACAATGAACACCAACACACTCCGAGTTCAAAAACATCCCAAAAAAGAAAAGAGTGAATGCACAAGACAAACATTCTGCGGACTTAACATGGTGTTGTGATCACTGCATCAAGATGGTAAACATGCACACTCTATGTACTGTGACATATGAGTGAACATGAGAAATACCAATAGCTTATGCTTTCCAAGCGGGCTCGTTGTGTAAGATTCGTCCAAAGCCTGAGCGATGGGATCATGTGATTTGAGTGGAGGAAGCAAAATCTGGGTGTTTGGTTGATCTTCAGTGTGAAGAAGAGAGTGATGAGGAGCCTTGGGTGTTTCAAAAAAAAATTGATCGGAAGTGGAGCTAACCTCAGGACAGAGAGGGCCTAACATAAACATCATCCCAGGCTGATGTGCCTCGACAAACTGTGGGGTTTCCACTCCTTCAATAGATAGATCATCAGAGACCAATGGATTAGACAGATTAACAATAAGTGAATCAACATCGTGATCAAATGAAGAAGTACAGAGATCACAACAACCACGATCAGAAAATTCAGTATGTTCATTGGAATCCTCATGATTTGATGAATCGTGGATAGGGTTAGATGAGAAGAAAGGATGTTCACCCTCCATGTTTTCAGAAATGATAGATGACAGATGGGATAGACTTTCAGAGGAAGATGTGTCCTCTCCACAATGTAATGATAGGCTGACATCCGGTGTGTCCTATGAATGATCAGAAGTAGAAACATCCAGAAATGATTTTTCAAAGGGAGAATCAAAAGTGGAAGAATCACAAGGGATGTCAGGATAGGGCGGGTGAGGATGGAAGGGAGTCATCCTCCACTGCGGGTTCTTCTTTAAATTCCTGCACACACTTATCATGCATCATAGCACAAGTTGGCTGCACAATGCCAAGTTTGTTGACAACTTGATCTGCGTTCATAACATGTGTGGAGTCTAGAATGGAAGAACATAAGACAGTACAATACAAAGGATAAAAAAAACGTGGGGAAAGAAGTTGAGGTAACAAGTCCACATGACAACCAATAGGATTGCAAGCCAAATCTATGTAGATATCAAGAGCAGGTGGGGCAGGAGGACGTAGCAATTCAACTGATGTGTGTGCATGTTCTCCCACATCACTCTACGGTGGTGGAGTTTTTTGATGAGGGGAAGGCATACAATCACTTGTGACAACAACTTTGTTCGCTTGTGATTGCGCAACTCCATCGCCGAATTATGTTGAGCAGGGTTCAAATGATTCTAGGAGTTGTATATTTTTAGATCTGTAAAGAAGATGGTTAAATCTTCCATTGAGGAATTCCGAATCAATTTCATCTTCAAGAAATTGAAATGAAAGGTTATGAAAGTACATGTAAAATTGTTCAAGGGATTCATAAAGTTCTTTCTATAATTTCATAATTTCTTCCTTGAGTGCTTTACGGTCAAAATGATTAAAAGCACAGTATATCTCTGCAATCAGATGATGGAAAGAGTGAATAGATTTTTCAAGCAGCGTGGTATACTAATGCAGTGGGTGCCCTCGAAGTATGTATGCGAAAAATGCGTAGGTCATGTAATATTCAAAGATTTCATGCCTTTCAAAAGAGCCTACAACACCAATCGTGTGTCTGGCCAAGGTTACTTGGCCTCCACCATCGAATGTTTTACACAAGAAGTTATGGCAGAGCTCTTCTGAGATTTCAAAGTTTGTTTCCATAAGATATACACTCCGGAAGACAAATTTTGTGTTTAGTCATGATAAGTATGCAAAGATTAAAAATATATCGTGAGGACTTAGCTTGTCATCTGGCCCTCCTTCTAGTGCCAGAAATGTTTTGACCCGTACAAGGGAAAAAGAAATCAAATCCGGGTGGTATCTGAGAGGTATATGAAGCACAATGTTACTCCACTCAATGGAGAGAACGAACTGTTGGCCTTCGCATAACTCATGTTGGCAACTACCTCTTGGAAACAACGTTGGGGTGTTATCTTGCACGGCCAGCTCCAACCCCACAAGGCACACACTTGGGACTCCTTCCTTGCCCAACTGATGGTAATGAAACATGTACAATGAATTATACGAATATTAGCAGTAGAAATAGTAGTAGCAGTAGTACAAGTGCATCAAATGGTACGTGAACAAACAAGTTGTGGGCCATCTACTTTGACGGATCAAAGACACAAGATGGCTCAAGATTTGGGTGTGTCTTGCTCGACCCATACAACAGGAAGCATATAGTTTCAAATCACTTGGAGTTTGAGTAAACAAACAATGTTTTTGAGTATAAAGCACTTGTGTTGGGCTTGCAGAAAGCCATCAACCTCAACGTGGTCGCACTCAAAGTGGTAGGTGATTCGGAGATAGTGGTACCGTAGGTAGATAACACCATTCATTTTTTGTCACCGCATCTCAAAAGTTACCAACAAGAGGTATGGTGATTGATCTCTAACTTCCAAGTATTTAACATCACTGTTGTCTAGCATATGTGCAATGTAGCTTCCAACGCTCTCACAAACGCATCATCAAGAATGTCACTGATTAGGGATAGATTTACTATTGAAATTTTGTATAAACCATCTATCTCGGATAACATAACTAACTTACACATGTTTAATGATGATCATTAGATACTGCATTTCATGGTCAATGTTGACGTCTTCAAAGATGCAGTGATAGTTGATGACGAGCACAAGTGCTCCATACACAGAGAAGCTAGTAACAAGAAAGACCACCTTATCACGAAAGGTGTGGCATCATTGGAAAATCTTTATGACTTGCAAAAACATTTTCAGGGGCCAAGGAATAGCAAGACCTACAGTTCCACCATGATGCATGAACAGATCAACCTAAGAACAAAACAAGATCTGAATTTTGTCAATCTTGGTACATGTTGCACATAGCAAGAGTGGCAAGCATTTGTCCGCTTGTTCAAATAGTACCGAGATGTGTTCGCATGGACATACGATGATATGAAAACTTATGACACGTGGATAATCCAAAACATCACTTTGATCAAAGAAGAGGTCAGGCCATATCAGAAAAAGCTTAGGAAAGTACACCCATCACTTGAACCCCTCATACAGAAAGATCTTACCAAGTTGCTGGATGCACGGATCATATACAAAGTTCATCATTCCACGTGGGTTTCAAACCTTTTTCTTGTATGCAAGAAATCCAGGGAAATCCTCTGGTGTGTTGATTTCTGGAATGTGAACCATGCCTTGGACAAAAACAACTACACCGTGCCATCTATTGACCACATTCTACAAATAGTATCTAGGGCACAAATGTTTTCCCTACTCAATGGCTTTTTAGGATACAATCAGGTTTTGGTAGAAGAACTTGACAAACTAAAGGCTACCTTCCATACCAAGTGGGGTATGTTCGCTTACAGAAAAATGTCATTTAGGCTTGTAAATGCAAGCACAACCTTTTAGCATGCCATGGACATTGCTTTTCATGGAATCATCGAACAGAGCGTAGTGGTATACCTTGATGATGTGACTGTGTTCTCAAGAGGACCACATACGCCATCTAAAGAAAAATTTTGAGCAATGCTGGAAATACGGGATTTCCTTGAATCCCAAGAAGAGCGTATTTGCATTGTATGACATTGGAACCTTATCATACACATTGTTGCCAAAATCGGGATCAAGGAGGATTGAGACCGTGTCTAGACTATTACGCAGATCCCTCACCCAGCCAACAAGAAATCCATGCAGTCCTTCTTGGGTAAAATAAACTTCCTCTGGAAGTTTATCTCGGATTATGCATAGATAGTCAAGCCCATGCAAAACATGATCTAGAAACATGTGGTCTTGTTGTGGCCAACAACAACCCCCCTTCTTATTTAGTGTTATTACTAATGTTAAATAAGTGGGAACCCTTAGTCAAAAATTCAAAAAAATTAATTAGTTCTTGTATTGCCTTTTTAATAAAACTTACCATCATAAACTTAGGAAAATACCCTTGAAAAATCTAAAAAAGCTTAAGTTTCATGATAAGGTAAGATAAAATCACTCAAGAAATATCGCATCGCAAACAGGATAATAGGATACCTCCTTACAAGCCAAATTCTAAGATCACGAGATCGCGATGCAAGACTACATATTGAAAAACATATATCACATCGCATGCATCAAAGACCTCTTACGCTGAAAAACCTCAAACCAACGATATGTGATGGCACATATCACAAAATCACATTTCACAGAGAACACATTAACAAAAATTGTCATATGTCGTGCTCTTGTGATACTACGATATTGCGATAGAGTGGCAAAGCGATATTGCGATAGAGCGGCAAAGCGATAATGCGATAGAGAGGAAAAGCGATATTGTGATAGAGCGGAAGAATGATATTGTGATAATGCAATATAGCGATCTACGATATTGCGAAGCAAATCGCAAAATCGCGGATTTTCAGACTCCTTATTTGAGAAAACTTTTTCCATAAACCGAGACCTAGTTATGCGCTTTAATGCTAATTAATGAGTTAGTTACCAGTTGTTAATGAAATATGGTTTTGTGCTTATCGAAGAGCTAGTTCACGTAAGGTGGTATATTTTTTATGTCTTTGGCATTTAAAGCTTTCCCGTCACCTTTCCTTATCATTACTCTCACCTCACTTGTAAACTGTAGGAACGAAGAACAAAGAACTATACAAAGTAGTATACAGGATATTATGGGGAAGAAAGGCAAAGCTCCGAGCTCTGAAGACAAAGAAATGACGCCCTTGTATAAAAACACCGCCTGTAATAGAGACACTGGTATTACTACTTGGGAAGTCATGTATAATCTACTTGAATAAGAGAATCCCAAGGTGATGGAGGTTACGACGACTGCAAGTTCACAGGGTTCTTCTGAGGCATCAGTTGCCAATCTAGCTTGTTCTTTCTTGCACCGGATAGCGGCGAGGCCCAAGATCCTTCCCTACATAGACGTGGTTAAATGGGTACTAGACAGCGCTGACATCAAAAACAGACAATTTAAGACTCAGGTTCAAGAACTTACGGAATCATTATTTTCACAAAATTTGAGCTTTATATCTGCTAACAAAAAGCGCGCAAGAGGCAAGAATCGCACCAAGGAAGCCTGGATCAAGAAACAAAGGCAGTTTTCGATGCATGATTAGTGCATCCTTGGCAAAACTTCTTGAAAAGGAAAGCCTCTAAAGACTCAGTCACCTATAAGCCCAGAAATTTGTAGGAAACAACATTAAAGGTAAAAAAGTAAAACTTGAATCCTAAAACCAGTGGTAATTGTCAGAAATATCTTCAAAATAGTATGTATATAAGTACAGCAACTACAAACAGGCTGGAGACAAAAGGCTCAAGAAAAGGCAAAATCAATCAAAAGATTAACTAAGTTGAATTGGGATTCTTACTGGGCGTATTTAGTAAAACCACACAACTAGTGTATGACTCTCAAAAGCATCATCAATTCTGTCGAGAAGATGGCGCCAGCTCTTGCTGATTCTGTTTTCGTAGGACAGTTAAAGTCTGAAGTCGGCCAGCCGACTCTTCTCAAGCAAATGCTGAATGCTTGCGATTTCAAGGAGCAGATACAAAAATAGTGTTAGTTTTAGATTCAATATTAGTATTAATTTTGCTTTATTTTTGCCTAAGAAAAGGACGATCATTTAAACCGTATCTTACATTTTTGTAATAATTTATTTTTAGATTTAGTTAGTAGTATTTAAACCCTTCTCATGCATTTAGAGAAGGGTCCTGAAATTTATCAAAAACTTGACCTCAGAACATGCACTTTTGTACCCTCTGAGGAGATTTTGATGAATGAATGGAATAGGATTTATTGATATCTGCATTTAATATCAGCTACTGATGTTGCACTTCTGTACTCGTAGTGGATGTTGGATTAAGAAGAGATAAATCATTATCGCTTGAAGCTCATGAGTAGAACTAGTTATAAATGGTACTTCTATCTCTTAACTATTTATGCCTTTGTGTTAAAGTGATATTCATGTTTAGTTGTTTATATATTGATGCGTGAATTCCTGAGTTATCATTTGGCACTTTTGTACGGTGATAGCTATTTATTTATGCTTAATATATGAGTAGCTTATTACGCGATATGTTTTTCACAACTGTTTAATCCTTTTTATACGAAGTGGTTTATATATATTGAATTCTTTTCTCATAACAGTTGAATGATCTTTATTACTGATTGTTATCTGAAATCATTTTAGATCGCATAAAAGAAGGATTACACCCCAGGTTAGTGTAGAATAAGATATTTCTGCTTATTAGAATACAATTGCATGTCATTAGGTTAGAGTTAGAATTAGAACATCTCACTTAGGAACTTTTAAAAAGGAAATATCAATTCTCAACACACACACACATAAATTGGGAAACTGGTCCCATATCCCCAGTCGGACCCACTATACCAAACGGAAAAGGAGCTGCTAACCAAGGTCTGGAATGGGTGGGTATCCCCCTTGTTGTAGACCCGATTTTCAGGGCTTCAACATATTTGGCACTAGAAGGAGGGCCTTGAACTGTGAATGGCAAGTAAGTCTAAATCTAAATACTATTCTGAGAGTAAATCGCCCTCACCATCTCCCCCGACTTCTCCATTGCATTTAGAATCTTTAAATTCAGAGCTAGAAGTCACAAGAACAACAGCCGCTGCTGCAAACCTTGACATTTCAGAACAATCTACTATTGAACCTCCTGAAGTTGAATCTTTGATTCACAAACTTCAGCGATTTTCTATATCTCCTCAAAGATCTGATAAATCTCAAGGCAGCATGGATTCATAATATAACCTTGCTCATCCTCATACTAGATTAAAGAGCAAAAAGTTTGGTGTTCAACCAACCGAGTTACCTCTACCCACAAGGAAGAGAGAAAGGAAATCACCTAAAGGGTCCGATAGCGAGACTCTTTCATCATCATCATCCATCTCAACTTCTTCACCGCGAAGTCAACCATCCACTCCTCCACTTCAGATCATTGTCCACCAATTCATTGGTACTTCCACATCTCCTTCTCAATCATCTAGAGTCATAATATCCTCACCTTCTCAACCGCAGGGATCATTTTATGCACTTTCCTTTGTTAGTAGGTTAGCGATGGCCCAATCTCCATGGAATAACCCAGGGGCAGTCTTAATGCCTACGCCCTTGAGTCCGCTACCGACCCATCCTGAAAAATGGCTGCCTAAGTTTAATCCTGAAGCAGGCATGCTAGCGGAAGAACATATAAATAACTTTATGCTATCCATAAATATCAATGGAGTTACCAACGAAGACTCTGCCATTCGACTTTTTCCTTATACTCTTCAAGGAGCAGCCAGATCATGGTATTTTTCATTACCGTCTGGATCTATCACTAGTTGGGATATCTTCCAAGAACAATTCCTCACTAAGTTTGGTGATGATAGGTCTACGGCAACATTGATCAATGACCTGTCTAACCTTAGGGCTGAGTCAAAAGAACCTATCAAAGATTTCAATTCATGTTTCAATAAACTGTTAAACAAAATTCCTACGACTTCCAAGCCTAGCGAAGAAATGCAAAGTGAATGGTACATCATTGCTTTACCATCAAACATAGCAATCTTCGTTGATAGGGCTAACAAAACAACTTTAGCCGAAAATATGAAAGAAGCAATAGCAGTAGAGAAACGTATTATAGCCCTAGAAAAGAAAAACGTGATAGAAGAACGAAAATCCAAGAAGGTTACTTTCAAGGGAGATCCCAAGAAAAAACAATAGAAAGATCCATTCAATTTAGAAGGATTGCAAAAAGTTTTGAAGACCATGTCTAACGAGATGATCGACATTAAGAAACAAGTGGTAGAAACTTCTTCTAAAAATCTGTACAGACCTTTTAAAAGAAACCCTTCAACTGATTCAAAGCCTCCTAATGCTATTACAAGTGCTTAATCCGAAGAAGAAGAAGAAGAAATTGCTACTGAAGAACATACCGATGAAGAAGAAGTTGTAGAGTTACAAGGTATGTGGGATTTCATCCTCCCAGATGAATAGGATCAAGAGGCATCCCCGATTAGTACTCGAAGTAGAAATCAACTTGATCCTCCTCAACCTACCCCTAAGCCAAAGAATGCAAGCTCGATGACTAAGGATAAAGTCGCAGCCAAGAAAACGACACCTAAAGCGACTCAAACCAGCCCAGTCCAAACAGATTCATCAACTCCATCTAAAATGATGATCCTTTCGGATGAAATGGAGTATAATATCATAGAAGACATGAAAAAGACTAGGCCAAATATCACTTTTTATGAATTGAGCAAGTTAAAACACTAGCGAAAGATACTTTTGAAAGAATTACATGTTGTACCAGTTTCACCTTTTCCTGCCACTGCAATCTCTCAAGCTTCCCATGACATGGGAAGACCTCCAACTAATGTGATTAATAAAGTTGATCCAAACGATATCGCTTTAATTGGAGGAAGGTTGAGATCTCATACTCCCCCATTTCTTCTTACTTATGAAATTTTCAATAAAAAATTGCATAATTGCTTAGTGGATTCTTGAGCTTCATCGAATATTTTACCAAAGTCAAAATGTGCAAAATTGAATGTTCAACCGCAAAAATCCATTGTGCACACAGTTCAGCTAGATCAATCGCAAGTCGAAGTGATTGGCGAATTATATTAGGTTACCATAAGGATGTCATCCAACCCAAAGGTATGTTAAGTTATCGACATTTTAGTTGCTAATATTCCGTAATTTTATGACTTAATTCTTAGCAGAGATTGGTTAGAAAAACTTCATGGATACTTTGAAACTGACTGGCCGCACATGTGGCTCCCTTACAATGGTAAACCAAATCAAATAAAAGTTGAGTCAGAAAGACATCAGAAATACATAATAACAGAACTGGAGGGAGAGAATGAACCGGTAGCATACATCAATAACATCATTGGAAACTACTCAGTAGATTCTTTTCTAGGAAATTTTAATGCTCATACTTCACCTTACTTAGAAAATTCTGTTTTGTCTCAAGTAGAAAATTTCTCTCAAACAGATAGTTCTAAATGTATTAATTTTATAGATAGTCCTGTAAATAAACCTTTATTTTGGAAGTTATTTTTTGACGGTTCTAAGTCTAACGAAGGAGAAGGAGCAAGATGCATGTTAATTAGTCTAGAGGGAAATAAAACTATGCTAACTTTTAGACTCAAATTTGATTGCACCAACAATACTGCAGAATATGAGGCTTTAGTCCAAGGGTTATACAAAGCAATCGGATTAGACGTCAAATACCTTCAAGTTTTCAGAGATTATGAAATTGTAATCAAATAGGTACGTAATACTATACATTGTTTATCAGGTCATTTAAAACATTACCAATCTTTACTTCAAGATCTGACTGAAAACTTTATAGAATTTAATATTTCATCAATTCCTAGACTCCATGCTAGTTTAGACCTCTTAGCTAACGTAGCTTCCAAACTCATTCCTTCAAAATATTTTAGCCCTGATAGATTCTCAATTGAATTAATTTTAGACCCTCTATTCCTGATAACATTACCAATTGGAGGATTTTCAACGACGATCCTAATATCATGAATTTTCTCACATCTGAAGGATCTTACACCAATCAAATAATTGACGAAGACCAACATGACCGACAATTGCAACAAGATAGCACTAACAATGATATACCTAAGTCAGTAGTCAAGTTAGAATACCTTTATGATTTGAAAGATCGGTTTAAAATATCTAGAAATTCAAAACTCCAAAGTTCAACTTTGAACTATGAATTAGTAAATCTAGGAATTGATACCAAACCACAGAATATCAACCTAGGCCTTGGTCTAGCTCCTGAAGAAAAATTAGCTTATATTCATATCTTGAGACAATATAAAAGTGTCTTTGCTTGGAACTACGATGAACTCAAACTGTATGACACTTCCATCATCCAACATACTATTCCAATGATAGACAATGAAAAACCTGTCCAACAAAAGTTGAGAAAAATCCATCCCAATCTAGAAAACCAGATCAAATCTGAACTCAATAAGTTATTGAAAGCCAAAATAATTTTTCCCGTTCGACATTCCAAATGGGTTTCCAATATGGTTCCCGTTAGAAAGAAAAACGGAGACATCATAATCTGCATTGACTTTCGAAATCTTAACAAAGCCTGCCAAAAGGATAATTTCCCTTTGCCTCCCATGGAGCAAATACTGCAGGCAGTCGCAGGATCAAAATTAATGTCATTCTTGGATGGATTCTCAGGATACAACCAAGTGTCGGTACATCCCGATGATCAATTAAAAACCACATTCAGAACCAAATGGGGCACCTATGCATATCAAAAGATTCCCTTTGGTCTGATCAATGTTGGTGCCACATTTCAGAGAGCCATGGACATCACATTCAAGGGTTTAGTTAACAAATCAGTGGTAATCTATTTGGATGATATAACTGTATATTCCAAGAAACGAAGAAATCATCTTAGAGATTTAAAACAAATCTTCCAACGTTGTCAAAGGTATGGAATTTCACTTAACCCGAAAAAATATTTTTTCGATTAAGTGAAGGAAAACTTCTTGGATTCATAGCGTCAAAATCTGGAATTCACATTGATCCTGACAGAATCAAGGAGATTGCTGAAATACCTCTACCTCACAACAAGAAAGCCATGCAATCTTTCCTTGGCCAGATTAACTTTGTAAAGAGATTTGTTCCAGATTTTTCAAGAATTGTGTCTGCTTTACAAGCAATGATTAAAAAGAACTCAAACTTTAAATGGGTCCAACATGAATATGAGGCATTTAATCCGATCAAACAAGTAATTGTTAATGCTCCATCTTTAGCAACTCCAAATTTTTCCAATCCTTTTATTTTATATAAATTTGCCTCCAATAAATCATATGCTGCAATACTCACTCAAGCAAATCAAGATAAGGCAGAAGCTCCAATTGCTTTTTTCAGTTCAAATTTACAGGGGGTTGAGTTAAATTATTCAGA
Source organism: Pinus taeda (assembly GCA_000404065.3). Classification (NCBI taxonomy): domain Eukaryota; kingdom Viridiplantae; phylum Streptophyta; class Pinopsida; order Pinales; family Pinaceae; genus Pinus; species Pinus taeda. The sequence continues at coordinate 101,308 of APFE031534213.1, read as the reverse complement.
TATGGAGAAACAGGCTTACGCTATTTTCAAGGCAATTAAATATTTCAGACCCTTTCTACTCAAAACCCATAAAAAATCATAGTACCGTTTCCAGCGGTAAGAAATCTTTTAGTACAAAAAGATGTGGGTGAGAAAAGAGCCAATTGGGTGACTGCCTTACAGGAATATGATGTAGAAATCAAACCAGCAAGTATTGTAAAAGGTCAAGGCTTTTACAAAATGCTGGCCGGAACATCGCTCATGTCCAAAATTCCATCTACAGAGATACAAATGTACGAGGTAAGCCTAAACAATGTTGAGTCATTATACACTGATATCATTTATTATCTAAAGAATGGATATGCTCCTTCAAACCTCGATCATACCAAGAAAAGAGATCTAAGGTTGAAAGCCAACCAATCTCAGCTCCTGAACGATGTTCTTTTTAGAATAAATTATGATTTTGTTCTCCTTAGATGTCTTGAGAAATCTGAAGCTAAAAAAGTCTTGCAGGAACTCCACGATGGGCCAACAGCCAGACACTATGTTGGAGACACTACTGCTCATAAAATCTTATGTGCAGGCTATTATTGGCCCACATTATTCAAAGATTCACATAACTACGTGAGGAAATGTCAAGTCTGTCAAGCCGCTGCTGGGAGACAAAAGAAACCATCCTTGCCACTACAACCAGTCAACATTGAGCAGCCTTTTGATCAGTGGGGATTGGACATAATAGGTGAGATAATTCCTCACTCTTCTAAACAACATAGATATATCCTTATAGCAATAGATTACTTTACTAAATGGGTAGAAGCAGTTCCACTCAAGACGGCTAATGCTAAACATATCATCGAGTTCATAGATCAGTTCATAATCACCAGGTTTGGGTTGCGTTCTGCTTTAATGTTTGATAATGCATCATATTTTTATGGTAATGCAATCACTGAATTTGCACTCAAAAGGGGTTTCAAGCTTAAATACTCTGCCAATTACTATCCACAGGGTAATGGATTAGCTGAATCTACAAATAAAAACTTAATCAGAATTATTAAGCTAACCATTGACCAAAATCATAAAAATTGGCACAAATTTTTAATATATGCTTTATGGGCAAATCGAATAACACAGAAAGCCTCCATTGACACTTCTCCCTTCAATTTAGTTTATGGGAAAGAAGTGGTTCTTCCAACTCATTTAGTAATTCCCTCTTTGGCCTTAGTTCAATATATTGATGAAGCACTGACTTCGTCCTTACAACTAAGTTAGCTGGAAATAATTAAGTTAGAAGAACAACGAGAAAAGGCCAAAATAACTCACACTCATCATCAAGCATTAGTAAAAGCCTCTTTTGATTCAAACATGACATCTAGAAAAGACTTTCAGATGGAAGATCTAGTTTTAAAATGGGACAAGGCTCATGAGGAAAAAGGGAAACATACAAAATTTAAACGAATTTGGCTTGGCCCTTTCCAAATCATCGAAGTCATAGGTCCGTCCACTTTTATGTTACATGATTTAACAGGAAAAAGAGATTCTTTAGCTGTTAACGGACAAATCCTCAAAAAATATTTTCCATAGGAGATCATTCTTCTATTTTGTAGATTAGTTTTTATTTCCATAATGAAACTAGTTGTAAATGGTTACATTAGGGATTTACGAAAAAGACACAAATTCTCTTTCAGATTTTGTTTTTTCACTTGTATAAATAGAATTATTTTAGAAAATTGATCGATATTATTGAAAGATATAGTTAAAGACTCTAGGCCTAGAAATGATACTAGTTTCAACCTTGTAAAATTTGATGAAAAACGACCTTTAGTGGGAAATTTTTTTATATCAGTCCAATGAAAGGTATCAATAACAAAACGAAGATTCTTTGTAGAAAAGGTCTTTCCAAAAACTCTACCATTGTCGTCCAGAGCCATATTAAGGAAACAATGACTTCCTCCCCACCTAGGAAACTACAATGTTTAGAGAATGATCCAAGGATACACTTTAACTTAAAGAGTAAGAGGTCTCATCACAAGCCGAGTTATCATGATCATAGATATTATAGCTTGTTGACTTTGCCAATACTGCATACCACAACAGGGCAATGACTCAAGATTGTTGCAATCAAAAGAAAAGGGGTCTCATCACGAGCCAGCTTGTTCAGCAAATTTATAAATCAAGTGAATGACTGTGTCATAAATTTGCTATCAAACCAAGACATTGTTCTTTAAGGGTAAAAAAGAAAATGAAAGTAATAAGTGTGGATATGGATTTCTCTTTGAAAATTGTATATTTCTCTAAGTAGTTTACAGGGTCATTGCTGGGTAACAGGTAACGCTGTCGAGGCTATAAACGCCTGCTCGCAGTAGAGGCTCTACCTATGACAAATGAGCATATTTAAAACTGATTTATAGAGAAGGCTTTGTTTTTATCTTTATAATTCAAGTAATGACTGATGTAGATACAAGGACTAGCTTGAGGGAGTAAATAATAAAAGTTGAAAATAGAAGAAACAAAATATCATTGATAGGTAAAAGCATAATGTACTTTATCTTTCAATAATAAAGTTTAATTTTCTGGAAAATTTTCTGTTTTGGAAGTTTAGAAAATTCAAAAAAAACGCAAAGATAACTAGTTCTTCCAAGTGAATCGCCAATTGTTGTGGCCAGCAACAACCCCCTCTTGTTTAGTGTTATTACTAATGCTAAATAAGTGGGGACCCTTAGTCAAAAATTTTAAAAAATTAATTAGTGCTTGTATTTCCTTTTTAATAAAACTTACCATCATAAACTTAGGAAAATACCCTTGAAAAATCTAAAAAAGCTTAAGTTTCGTGAGAAGGTAAGATAAAATCACTCCTTAAGAAATATCGCATCGCAAAAAGGATAATAGGATACCTCCTTACAAGCTGAATTCTAAGATCAGAGATCACGATGCAAGACTACATATTGAAAAACATATATCACATCACATGCATCAAAGACCGCTTACACTGAAAAACCTCAAACCACCGATATGCAATGGTGCATATCACAAAATCGCATTTCGGAAAAAACAAATTAACAAAAATTGTCATATGTCGTGCTCCTGCGATACTGTGATATTGTGATAGAGCGGCAAAGCGATATTGCAATAGAGCGGAAAAGCGATATTGTGATAGAGCGGCAAAGCGATATTGTGATAATATGATACAACGATCTGCGATATTGTGAAGAAAATCACAAAATCGCTTCATTGTGGATTTTTCAGACTCGTTATTCGAGAAAATGTTTTCCATAAATCGAGACGTGGTTATGCGCTTTAATTGTAAATAATGAGTTAGTTTCCAGTTGTTAATGAAATATTGTTTTGTGCTTATCGAAGAGCCAGTTCATGTAAGGTGGTATATTTTTTATGTCTTCGACATTTAAAGCTTTCCCGTCACGTTTCCTTATCATTACTCTCACCTCACTTGTAAACTGTACGAACAAAGAACAAAGAACTATACAAAGCAGTATACAGGATATTATGGGGAAGAAAGGCAAAGCTCCAAGCTCTGAAGACAAAGAAATGGCGCCCTATTATACAAACACCACCTGTAACAGAGACGCTGGTATTACTACTTGGGAAGGCATGTATAATCTACTTGAAGAAGAGAATCCCAAGGTGATGGAGGTTATGGCTACTACAGGTTCACAAGGATCTTCTGAGGCATCAGTTGCCAATCTAGCTTGTTCGTTCTTGCACGGGATAGTGGCGAGGCCCAAGATGATTCCCTACACAGACATGGTTAAATGGGTACTGGACAGTGCTGACATCAAAAACAGACTATTTAAGACTCAGGGTCAAGAACTTACGAAATCATTATTTTCACAAAATTTGAGCTTTATATCCGCTAACAGAAAACGCGCAAGAGGCAAAAATCGCACCAAGGAAGCTCGGATCAAGAAACCGAGGCAGTTTCCGATGCACGATTAGCGCATTGCTGGGAAAAACTTCTTGAAAAGGAAAGCCTCTAATTGCTCAGTCACCTATAAGCCCAGAAATTTGTAGGAAACAACATTAAAGGTAAAAAAGTAAAACTTGAATCCTAAAACTAGTGGTAATTGTTAGAAATATCTTCAAAATAGTATGTATATAAGTACAACAACTGCAAATGGGCTGGAGACAAAAGGCTCAAGAAAAGGCAGAATCAATCAAAAGATTAACTAAGTTGAATTGGGATTCTTACTAGGCGTATTTAGTAAAACCACGCAGCTAGTGTATGACTCTCAAATGCATCATTAATTCTGCCGAGAAGATGGCACCAGCTCTTGCTGATTCTGTTTTCGCAGGACAATTAAGTTCTGAAGTCGGCTAGCCAACTCTTCTTGAGCAAATGCTGAATGCTTGCGATTTCAAGGAGCAGATACAAAAATAGGTAGTTGTTAGTTTTAGATTCAATATTAGTATTAATTTTGCTTTATTTTTGCTTGAGAAAAGGAGGGTCATTTAAACCGTATCTTACATTTTTGTAATAATTTATTTTTAGATTTAGTTAGTAGTATTTAAACCCCTCTCATGAATTTAGAGAAGGCTCCTGAAATTTATCAAAAACTTGTCCTCAGAACATGCACTTTTGTACCCTCAGAGGAGGTTTTGATGAATGAATGGAACATGATTTATTGATATCTGTATTTAATATCTGCTACTGATGTTGCACTTATGTACTCTTAGTGGATGTTGGATTAAGAAGAGATAAATCATTATCGCTAGAAGCTCATGAGTAGAACTAGTTATAAATGGTACTTCTATCTCTTAACTATTTCTGCCTTTGTGTTAAAGTGATATTCATGTTCAGTTGTTTATATATTGATGCGTGAATGCCTAAGTTATCATTTGGTACTTTTGTACGGTGATAGCTATTTATTTATGCTTAGTGTATGAGTAGCTTATTATGTGATAGGTTTTTCACAATTGTTTCGTCTAACTTTTTATACGAAGTAGTTTATCTATATTGAATTATTTTTTCATGAGAGTTGAATGATCTTTATTACCGATTGTTATTTGAAATCATTTTAGATCGCATAACAAAAGGATTACACCCCAGTTTAGTGTAGAATCAGATATTTCTGCTTATTAGAATACAATTGCATGTCATTAGATTAGAGTTAGAATTAGAACATCTCACTTAGGAACTTGTTGTGCCCTACAACAACCCCCCATTTCATATCACTAAAATTCCAAAAAATATAATGTGAAATGGGTCCCTTTTTAATTTTTGTTTCAAATTGGTATCAATTTAAAGTTCTATTTCGCAAAGAGGCTTTTTAATAAAACCAATCAAAAAACCCCGATATCAAAAGATTTATCTTTATCATTGCAATAAAGCGATCAAAAGATCGCATATCGCAATGACAAAGAAAATACAATGTAAGGGACATATCGGTTTTCGCCGATGCGAAATCGCTATCGGATATCGACAAAGCATAAAATGGCACAAGTAATGATCTTTGCTACCATGCGATGTGAAATCGGAAATCGACAGTCGGCGACAGCACCTAAAGCACAACTAAACTTATCTTCATCCGATGCGATGCGATATCGGTATCGGCAATCGGTGATTTACCATCCTAAGCGGTACTACCAGCGATACCCGACGCGATGCGATATCGGATATCGGTGATCGGGGTTCCAAGCAAAACCAATGAAAAAACTTAGCATTTCCCCGATGCCTGATTTCGCAAGAGGTAAATGGCACATTTCTCAAGGTAACAGTCATAAAGGCAGTTTGATTTGATTTATTCATAACTAAGGCCATATCCTTTGGAAAAGCCGCTCATCCATGTTCAAACCGCCAAATCGCCCTCAACATGCTTCAAATAAATCATATATCCATTAATCGAAGCAAATGTAATTAATAAGACTGACAGGCCGTAATGATCATTTAATAAGAAAACAGGCTTGAGGCCATCCACGTATTTGCTCCTAAGGCCACCTTAAGTCGATTAATTACTGTGATGCGCCAAGATATATATGTACTTCATTCTATTTGATTGATGATATTGTTGCATGTGTTGCGCTTATCTTTCACTCTGCGCAGAATTCTTTCACGGAAACAGAAGAAAGAGAAATGGGAAAGAAATCCAAGAAGACTACAATGCCTACTGCTCCACCAGCCGCAGGGCTAACTGTTGCTGATCCAACTGGGAAGAACAAAGGACTAATATCAGATACAACATGCTTAGGACTTCCCAAGACCACTTGGCAGGGGACTTACAATTTGATTGAAGCTGAAGGGCCAATGGTGACCGAAGTGGAAATTTTATGCGACAACACCAGTAAATATGATGCCAATCTAAAAGATTTGGCTGACTCCTTCCTACACAGAATAGCGGCTCGGGAGCAGGTTCTTCCTTACACAGATGTGGTAAGGTGGGCACTCCAAGAGCTCCCAATTATCGATAGACTGTTTGAATCTACGGATGGGAGGGTTTTCGGTTCGTTTCGAGCCAAAGACCTAAGGCTAATGTATCACCTGCCACAAGAAGAGAAGAAGTATAATGCTACATTTTTGGAGAAGTTTCGAGAAGAAAACGAGACTGAATCTGAACCTATTCGAGGTTGGAGACAGAATCCAACAAAACACAAGCATGAAACCTCGGGTAAGTACTCAGTTGACTCCCTGTGTTCACCTTACTGTTATGCTGGAATTATGATGTGTAGGCTATGGGGATTGCATGACTCTGCCAATTATTCACCAAGAAATGGTCCCCCGTAATTGGGCAGCATGCAGTGGAGAAATCTATGCGACTTGGTGGTCATAATGTCCGAACAAGTTAACCAAAAGCCATTCTTGACTTCAGGTCTGACTATCGTGTCACAGAAAGGGTTATTCCCCATTTTACTATAGTGCACTATATTATGATGTGTTGTGTTTTAATTCTGAATTCCTGACTGGGATGGAGCGGGACGTCGCAAGGAAACCCACACCCATTCAATTATCATCGAACTTTGGAAGACTAGTTATAAGCCCTGTAACAAATCTGCAACGGTTTTATGTTACCGATTCATTATTTAATTTTTAATAAGCCTGCCCCTAAAATATCCGAGCAAGCAACTGTAGATTTGACTGCAGTAGCGAGTTGGTTTGGGGAGGAGAAATTCACTTATATAAGAGTTTTGACAGTCAGGCTAAGCCACATGTGCTACCACTCTACATCCCTGATAAGTTACTTGCCAGGGAGGTAGCCTATCAAATCAGCGCTGAAGGGGTTACCCAAACCCTGAAAAGAGCTAAAAAACATGTTTGGCCTTATTTTCCACTGAGGATTGGAATGTATACCCTGCATGACATCAAGCATGCAGAGAAGGAAGCCGGGAAAATGAATTTTCTCACCCTGGCCACTCTGCCAAGGAGGCAGTATGATACGAAAAAGATCGCTTACAATGCGCTCGACCAGGCCAAATTGGCCAAGGTCGAGCACAAAGAAGACAAATTCAAAGACTTGTTCGCATCAACCAAATCACTGTATCAAGTCAAGTCACTTGCCCGAAATGTTTATAATGATGAAGGACTAGTTGAGTTTAACAAAATCAGAGAACAGAGGTTGCAAACTCTGCCTCTAGACCTGTTAGCAACTGTACCGACAGCAACCAGGTCAAGCGAGTTTGAACAACGACATAATACACCACCTCCTACTACATCAAAACAGCAGGAGGAGATGCATAGCCAAAGGCAGGAGGTAACTCAGGAAAATGCACAGAAACAAGAAGAAACCCAAGCAAAGACCCAAGAGGAGAGCAGCTCTAAAGGGAACCATGATCCATTAGTTGATCCGAATTTGCTCCAGCAATGGAATCAATTCAGTACAATCATCAATAACTTAGAGTGCTCAAAAGATGATGAGGCTTCAAAGGAAGGCGATACACAGGAAGCGACATCGAAACCGGTTTCAGGTGAAACCAGCGGCCTACCCAAAACAAAAAGATTAGAGATAATTCCTAAAGATCCGACGGGGGAGATCATTTTGCAAATTGAAGAAATCCCCCCTTTAGATATATTTTACAGCCCCAAGCATAAAGTCGTCGTAAAGCGACAGAGGAAAAGGAGAAGAACTGATCAATATTCCCCATTCCTTGAATCAACAGTAACGGGTAATGTTGTATGGAAAGAGGAATTCAACCCCTCCGATGACTTAACCAAGCTATCACAGTTTGCTGGAGCATATTCGGTAGCGACTATTGATAAAGCAATGGAGGTGAGAAATTTGTTGAAAGCAAAGGATCAGGATATCTCTTCACTACAAGCGAGACTATCAGAAGTCCAGCAGAGGGCAGAGCAGGCCGAGAAAGAATTGCTAGTACAGCAGCAGAACAATAATCAGCTAGTCAAGCAATTACAAGAGCAAAAACAGAGGATAGATGAAGGCACAATGCAAAGGCAGAAGGAGCTATCAGCGGCACTGGAGCAGTTAAGAATATCAACTGAGGGAGCAATAAAAGAAAAAGATGAACAAATCGCTCAATTGACCACTCAAATTGAGCAAATGAAAAATCTCCCTAAGATAGATGAGTTTAAAGCAGAAGCGCTCCAGCTAAATAAGGGATTAATTAATCAGGTTAAGTTGTTATGTCAACATCTCATACGAGCAGAACCATTGTGCGAATTGTCAGCCTCTATAAGCGAAAAGGTAGACAAAGCAAGAGCCGACTTGGATCAGGCAGAGGAGACACTGACAAACTTTATAGAATGGCAGGATTCAGATGTAGGTCAGGCAGCTAATCTACCAAGAATTCTAGAATCACACAAAGAAATATTGTTCACAGAATGGCAATCACAATTGATGAAAGCAGAAAGAGCGACTTCCAGATGTAGGATAATCAATGGAAATTTGGTTGAATTAGTAAATAATACATTGTATTTATCTAACATAATTTCCCAATGTACTCCAGGTCAATTAACAACAGCAAATATATTGGAGCATTCATGCTATCTGGACTTGGAGAAAAGCGCAAGATTGATCACTGGAGTCAACAGTCTGACATGGGATGCATATTGGTTCTTTTTAATCAAACCATACAACCAAAGAGCCATCTTGAAGTGCCTAACCGATGCTGTCGGTTATATTGTACCTGACATCCAGGATGCCACCTTCGCCGCCCAATTCAGTTTACGCCTCAACAAACCGCGAGAAGTAGAACCAATGTTCGCGATAAGTGAGCTAAGGTTTAAGGGCAAGCAACCTGAGGCATGACTCATTTCACTGACTGCCAGATCGCCCTTGAGAAGTAGACCAGATTTACTGATACCAATTTAGTAGGATTTTGTTTCATAGATCTTTTTAGTTTAGTAGTATTTAAAGACCCTTTCATGCATTTAGAAAGGGTCGTATTAGTTTTGTATATGACTTAAACCCTGAAGCTGCACTATTGTACTTCAGGGATATTCTTTTATGAAACTTGACCAATTATTCCGAATTTGATGAGGAAGGCTTTTATGCAAATGTGCACTATTGTCATTGTTTGAAAGCATTTCTATGTTGAAGAAGGAATTTTGAATAGCGATTGATATTTCGGATCGATCTACAACTCACATGGTACTATTATCTGCGTCTGTATTCTTTTTCGTTACATGAATTGTTATTGAAATCGCTCTTGCTATTGTCGCTTATATATATGTGTGTCTTTCACAGTGTTCCTTATACATTCCACTATTGGTTGTTTATCGCATGCTCTCCTTTCAGACTTATATATGTATCGATGATATGAACTGTGAATGTAGTAATCTGTATGCATCGCTTCATTGTGACTATTCATGTGAAGCAATCTTTAAATGATTGAACATCTTTTATTTATTTTACAGAGTCATCTATATGCCTGATAAATAGATAAAGATTATTTAACGCTACATTCTGAATGAATAAGTTGTTCCCGGGATTAGTATTAGTTTCCCTATTTTTGTCAATAGAATAAGTCATTCACCTATCAGTTAAGCAATTTATTCATCACCCATCCATCCCTTTTATTTCATTATCGGGAAACCGGTCCCGTTATCTCCAGTCGGAGCCACCATTCCAAACGGAAAAGGAGCTGTACCAAGGTTTGGACCGGGTGGTTATCCCCGATGTTGTGGCAACGATTTCTGAGGCCTCAACAGAACTTTTAAAAAGGAAATATCAATTCTCAACACACACACACATAAATTGGGAAACTGGTCCCATATCCCTAGTTGGACCCACTATACCAAACAAAAAAGGAGCTGCTAACCAAGGTCCGGACCAGGTGGGTATCCCCCTTGTTGTAGACCCGATTTTCAGGGCTTCAACAGGTCTACAACTAGGGAAAGAGGGAAAAATATGCATTCACCTATATCAAGCAGGGTATTGCAGAAGTGCATGCACTCTACATCCTAGATTTCAAGAATGATTTCCTATACACCTTTGCGTCTAACAATTCACTCATTGTAGTACTCACTTAGAAGGATGAAATGAACGATGAACATCCCATCTCCTTCACGAGCGCAAGCATGCACTGACCAGAACTCAACTACTCCATTGTGGAAATGTAAGCATAGGCAATTTACAAGGTGGTGAAACACTTCAGGCCCTACTTGTTGAAGAACCAATGCATAGTCTACGTCCCTCACCCAACAATCCACACATTTCTTGTACAACAAGAATTTGGTGAATGATGTGTGAACTGGATGACAAGCTTTCAAGAGTATGAACTTGAAATCAAGCCAGTTCACATGATCAAAGTACATGGGCTCTGCAGACTTGCAGCTAAAGCAATACATGCATCAAAGAGCGAAGAAGAGCTTGCTAGTCGAGATCGGGAATTTGAGATGTATGATAAGGTGAGAAACACCCACTAAATACAGAACCTCTTGGTATGTAGATGTGCACCAGTACCTTAAGCACGGCACCGTATCCTCTCACGTTTCCATCAGACAGAAGAGGGTATTGTGCCTCAAAGCTTTAGCATATCAGTCGGTGCATGGATTGCTTTACAAGAAGCATAGCAACGAAGTTTTTCCTAGGTGCCTAGAGGCACATGAATCGGAGAACATATTACAAGATCTGCATGACAGACCTGTTGGGGGTAACTTTGTGGGAAACACCACTACGCACAAAGTTATGCGAGATGATTTCTACTAGCCCACATTATTCAAGGATGCACACGCTTATGACCACAAGTGCCCGGTCTGTTAGCGATGTGCCAACAGAACACGAAGGTCAACAACCCCATGGCACCCTGTTGCAGTGACTGAACCATTCTAACAATGGGACCTAGACATCATTGGGGAGATTTTCCCACATTTTTCAAAACAACACTACTACATTCTGACAACAACTGATTACTTCACATGATGGACAGAAGTAGTTCCACTCAAACAAGTGAATGACCAAGAGGTCAACAACTTCCTCTAGCAGGACATCATCTCATGCTTCGACATTCTGGTATCACTTGTTTTTTATAATGCAATATACTTTTCATCCTTAAATATTTATGATTTTTCATTACAAAATTGTATTGTGCTGAAACACTCATCCAACTCCTACCTGCAAGGAAACAGTCTAGCAGAATCCACGAATGAAAACCTTATCCACATAATCAAAAAAGATTGTTTTCTCTAAGCAACACAATTGGCATACTGCTCTGACGAATGCACTATGGGCTGACCACGTAACACCTAGACCCTCTTTGAATACCTCACCATAATTCTTGGTCTATGGTAAAGAAATCATCCTTCCACCTAATATCTACTTGCTTGCACTTCAGCTATAGCAAGAGTCCCAAAGCAAGCCTTGTCAACTAGTTCATCATAGGATGGATACACTTCACAAGCTTCAAGAAGAAAGGATGAAAGAAAAAGAAAAATTTACACTCCACCAGAGTCGTATCAAGAGATGATTCGATAAGAAGTCTATTGGGAAAGCTAACTTCAATGTTGGTGACTTGGTTTTGAAATGGGATAAGTCCCATGATGACAAAGGCAAGCATACAAAGTTTCAATCCCTGTGGATTGGTCCCTACCCAGTACATGAAAAGATTGCCCACACACATACCATCTGCGATCACTTGAAAAGAGGATTGACAACCTTCCCGTCAATGGCTAAGATCTCAAGCACTACTTCCAGTAGGCCAAGCCATGCCTCATGCCATGTAGATAGTCTGCTTGCTGCTTGTTTTTTTCATTTTGTTTGCCTTGCTTTCTATCTTTGTTTTCATTTGGCTTCTTCACTTACTATTTTTGTTTTCGTTTGTTTTAGTTTCTTAATACATTACTATTTTTTTCCCGAAAATAAGTGTTTCCATCTACTACGTTCTATCTTTTGAATGAGTATGTGGCTGAGATATGAAGAGACTTGTGACATTGTGTCACTTGACCAGTCTTGTGTCCATCATCTCCGTGCTTGGTTATAAAATTTGGCCAATGAAGTCTTGATGGAAAATATGAACCATCTGCAAGGGAAGTTTTGTTCCAACTATGAACATGTGTCCACAATGGGAAGCCCCATTTCTGCACTTAGTCGTGTGCTTTGTGTGTTCAAACTCATCCGAATAGTAGAAACGAAGAAGGGTAAAATCTAAATGAGAAAACCTATGTTAGAAATCTTACATGCTTCTTTGAAGGAACAACCTCTTACGCTCTCAATAAGTTGGGATCCCTCTTCCACCCCAAAAATAAATAAGTGCATATGCACATTCCTCTTGAAAAATACAAAGGTGAAAGAAGAGAAAGGCTTCCTATGCGAAGAGTTGAAGCATGAAACTCCACTAGGGTACTGACCAGGCTTGTTGGAAGTGGAGCAATGCGTTTGTTTCTGTGTGACTCCATTGGGGTAATATCCAGGCCTACTGGCAGTGAAGCAACACCAAACATGAAAACTTATACTCTAAGAATCTTCAACTCACGAGCTAAACTGCCCTTCCCAATTTCGAAACACTATGATCAAGCTAAACTTTTGATTGTGTTTGAATAAGTTGGAAAAAGGTGAACCATGTATATCCATGGGTAAGTGGGGAAGCCAAAGTAACCCACAGAGAAATTCAATACTCCCTGAAATACCAAGGCCCGGTGCTGACAATGAACTAAAATAGAGAAGCTAGAGTTCTATCAATGTGTCGCCAAGTGTTGTAGTGGTTGAAACACCCTCCAAAATTTTGGCCTGCATCCAATTTGGGAGCCTCCTTCGAGAGTTTCACTTGATGACTGAACACACTCAAGTTCACTCTGTGAGCTCGTGTGACTCCTTACACCCACCTTGCTTGATCATTCCATCGACAAATTTTGCATGTTTATGTCACTGTCATGCTTGCGACCATGTTCTATTCATACACAAGGTCTTCGCCTCGTGTGTACATGTTGTATTTTCTATGTAAACAACGTCGTGCTCACACACAGAGTCATATACACTATTGTGAAAATGTCATCACTACCGACCAATGATCAATCACAAATGTCACGCTTGTATCGTTGTCAAGTCATGTAAGTGTGTGTTTGCAAGATCACGTATGCACCTTCTCACTCGTTCACACACTAAGTCATTTTGTTGAAGTTCTAAAGACTAGATCCCCCTCTAATAGCTAGACCTTCACCTCACCATCAACTCAATCGATTGTCACATAGAATGGCATAGAAGCACCAAGAAATCCATTTCAAGTTGCATTTCTCACAAGCAGATCAATCAACCTTCATGTTGTTTAACCAGAGAATGTTACCCAATAGTCACCCCGGGACTGATTCCCCTCAAAAATTGCGCAGAGGCTATAGACCTTGTCCACTCCTAACTGAGACAACTGTGAAGATAGGACAGACAGACACTAAGTGCTTGTCCCTGTCTCCCTTAGAAAATTGCACAGTTTTTTAGCCAGCCCTCTGGTCAGTCGACAGGCTACTCACTCGTAAAATTGCACAATTTTTATGAGCAAGCCCTCTGCTGCCCAACATTCCACTCAGCTCGGAAACTACGCAGAGATGATCAGTAGGCCAACCTACCATCACTAGTGCAGTTTTCCCCGCTAGCAGCTCCCAACAGCTAACTGCCAGTTCCCTCCAAGAATTGCGCAATTTTTGCTGCCAAGCCCCAGTAGCTGATTGTCAGTTCCCTCCAATAATTGCTCAATTTTTTTCTGCTAGGCTCCTATTGCCCACTCCTTCCAGAAATTATGCAAATTTTTTCTATCATGCCTTCCAACAGCCCAGACTGCTCCTCTAAAAAACTACACAGTTTTTCCCTCCAATTGATTCAAACCCCGCAGACAGTCACTGTCAATCCGGATTTCTCATCTCCATCACCCTGTGACTCTTGCGCAGTTTTCACCAGTAGTGCCTAGAGCCTTTATCCTAGCTCACAATTCGTAACTTTGTCTCCTCTCCCAATCACCAACATCTGAAATGATCATGCGTTATGGTAGACTAGGATGTTTATGGATTTGATGTCTCTCATCGTGGGTGACTATAGATACAAGTACACAAACAAACATGGAACGATGACAAATGGGATGAACAAAGGGAGTACATGCAGAAGGACATGTTTGCCAATAGATGAAAAAATGATGCATGCAAAGAGATGTGCTCGTGAATGGATGATCATGAAAATAAGTTTCCATAGATGGATAGACAATCGAATGTGCAAGATGTGTTCAGGTATGGATAGACGGATGAACATGCACTTTTCGTGAACAGGTGAACCTGTCAAGCATGCCAACATGCAAGCAAGGAGCAACGTGCAAGTGCAACATCAAGTGAACCCAATGACCATCAAAGACTCTGCACACCTTGCCATGCAGAGGTGAAGTTATGACACACTATGCGACATCCATCACCAGCAACACTGCAGCTTGACATGCACACCAACAGCAGCACGAATGTACCAAGCATTGTCATGTTGAGTCTTGTCACGAGTCATTTCGTCCACATCTCTACTGTGGGTCACGCTGTTAATAAATGTAATGTAACGTGGAATTCTAAGAGACGTACTTGTCATATGAAGAGTCATGTAAAGTTGAAAGGTCATGGAAGTCAAACAGTGATGAGGGTAGTCGAACAACCACAAGGGTCAGTTTCACCCTTAGCTATAAATACCCCTTCATTTGTACATGTAAATGACTTTTCACCTCGGCTCCTCCTACATAGCCTTGAGAGTCTGTGATATTTTCTTTGAGGAGTAAGTAGTGGCTCCAATGCCCCACTGACAGGGTTAGTTATGTATGGTGTAACAATGTGTCTTGGAACTTTTGCGTAATTCAAAAGCCTACTAACAGGCCAACACATTTTCACACATGTATTGTAACTGTTGTGAGACTAACCTTAAACACTTGTAATGCATGTTTCTTTAACCTGTGTTTAACACTTGAACTCATTCACTTGTTGTAATACATATATATTAATGAAAATGTGTTGTATGATTTGTTAACATTGTCCTACCCATTTTGGTTACCTCCCTGGACATCAGATGGACCTTTCATGTAAACTTTCTATAACAACCATCGCACTAGCGTGGACTCCTTCGATGTGTGTTGTACGTGTTATCTTTCCTTGTGTGTTGTGACTTCTGCATCCATGTGGACTTCTCTTCCGAAAGTTGTGCACGTACTATTGTGTTGTGTGTTCCTAACACAGTTGGGGCTTCCTCCCATCCGACTTAGTACTCATTCCTACATTCTCCCTCTACAGTGAAAGAACCATTGACACAAGTAACACTAGCAATCACGAGGCATGCAAACCTCACTACTCGAAGAAAAATTAGACCACTCTCTTGTGCTGACAAGCAAGAGCTGAGGAAAATCTTTATGATAATGGAAACCAAGCCATCATACCGGATGGGACTCCCACACCAAACGGTGTGAGGTCTAGTTGGGACTTCATACCGCGGTTATCCCCTGAATGTTGGTGGGTCCAGCACCATCAACAACCTATTAAATACAAGGATCAAGGGAAACTAATTCTAAAAGTACAGATTAATGGGGTTGATATCCCAAATGTACTAGTAGATTTGGGGGCGGAAATTAACTTTATATCCTCTGCAATTGTGATTACCTTGGGTTTGAAAAACCTTAAACCAACTCCCACCATCCTAGAACTGGAAAATCGGTCTACTATAAAACTAGTAGGGAAGCTGGAAGATATAACTATTTTAATAGACTCGTGTTAATACCTTGTCCTTCTTTTGTTTTTACATACTCAATCCCCAACTGGTAGACATCCTTTGATATTAGGAAGACCTTGACTTGCGACAGTAGATGCTTACATTGGGTGTCAGTCTAGAAATATGGTAATATCCAATGGGGAAGTAGGTCCTTCATGAACATAAAGAAGCCTTTGCTTGGGAGTATACATATTTGAAAGGAATCCTTGCTGATTTATGCACTCATCACACATACATTAAAGAAGAATGTCGACCTGTTAGGCAGCCATAGAGAAGAATGAATCCTACCTTAAAAAACATTTTCAAAGATGAATTACATAAGCTATTAGACGTGGGTTTTATTTATATGATATCAAATATTCAATGGGTTTCCCCGCTGGTCATTATTCCTAAGAAGAATGGAAAGTGGTGGATTTGTGTGGATTACAGGTAATTAAATAAAGCAACTTTAAAAGATCATTTTCCCCTACCCTTTATTGACAAGGTCCTTGATACATTAGCTGGAAAGAATTTTTTCTTCTTTCTAGATGGATTCAGTAGATACAAACAGATACAAATAGCTCTTGAGGATTAGGATAAAACCACCTTCACATGTCCTTGTGGGACCTTTCCCTACAAAGTCCTCCCATTTGGTCTCCGTATTGCACCTGTTACCTTTCAAAGGGAAATATTAGGATTTTTTTCTAATCTAATCAATGATAGTGTTGAAATCTATATGGATGACTTCGTCCCATATGGGGATTCTTTTGAAGCATGTTTAAAAAACTTAGATAAAGTACACATGTTTGTCTTAGTACAACAAAATTTCATATGATGATGGAGGAAGGAATAATGTTAGGGCACCTACTTTCAGTTGCAGGAATTCAGGTTGATCCTGCTAAGGTAGAGGTAATATTGAATTTCCCTACACCTAATACACTGACACAGGTATGTAGATTTATTTTTTATGTTGGCTATTATAGCCGGTTTATAGAAAAATGATAAGACAACACTCCCACTTTTTCAATTGTTACCTAAAGATGTAGAGTTTGTGGGGATAGAGGAATGTGAAGAAGCCTTTAAGGAAATCAAAGAACTAGTTTGTAAAGCTCTGATATTATGTTGTCTTGACTGGAAGCTCCCATTTTACATCTCGACAAATGCTTCTCAAATAGCAATAGGGGTAGTCCTAGGGAAATAGGAGGATAAGAAACCGTATGCAATCTATTATGTTAGCAAAAAATTGACTCCTGCTGAACAAAACTATACAGTAACTCAAAAGGAATTATTTGTTGTTATTTATGATATTAATAAGTTTTGGCATCACATTACGGGGTATCCTACTTTCATGCACACTAACCATATGGCTATCAGGTATTTGATGAATAAACCAATAACCCTTGGTCATATTACAAGAAGGTTGTTGTTAACTCAAGAATTTGATATTGCCATTGTAGATACGCTAGGGAAAGATAATGTAGTTTCAAATTTCTTGTCTAAGATGGATACTGATGATGAAGGTGCCCCTCTAGAGGATATTATTCCAAATGAATATCTTTTTGCAATTTATACTCACACTCCATGGTATGCAGATATTGCTAACTATCTTGTTACAGAAAAAGTGCCTCAACACTTACCATATAAAGAAAAGTGAAAGATTATCTATCATAGTGCCCGCTATTCATGGATAGAAGGATATATATTTTACACAAGACCCGACCAACAAATCTAGCAATGCATAAGTGACGATGACATATATGATGTCCTAAAAGATGCTCATGATGGCCCCTGTGGGGGGTATTTTTTAGATAAGAGGACAAGTCATAAGGTGTTGCAAATGGGGTACTATTGGCCTTATATTTTTCGTGATGCAAAGAAATATGTTCGAGGGTGTGATAGTTTCCAATGGATGGGTCTGCCTGGTTGGGCAGATGAGATGCCACTATAGCCTCAAATAGTTCTTGAGCCCTTTGAAAAATGGGCTATTTATTTCATTGGGCCATTCAATCTCCCTTCACATCAAAAAGTTCACATTCTAGTCTACACAGATTATGTGACAAAGTGGGTAGAGACCAAGGTTGTTGTGAAAGAAATAGAATAGGTTGTCTCATACTTCTTATTTGAAGGAATTTTTTATCGATATGGAGCTCCTTAATAGATATTTTTAGATGGAGGGGCGCAATTTACATCACATCTGATAGCAAGACTCATGAAGAAATATGGGATCAAGAATATGGTAACATCTCCATATCACCTTGAGGCGAATGGCCAAGCCAAGAACAAAAACAAGGTATTGGTAAATATTCTTACAAAGACTGTAGCAAACCATTGTTGAGATTAGACTGAAAAACTTCTCGAGGCACTGTGGGCGTATAAAACAACATGGCAAAACACAATAAGATTTTCACCATACGAGATTTTCTATGGGAAATCCCCTTTGTTTCCAGTGAAATTCGAAATTAAGACACTCAAACCATCCCTTGAAGTAGGTTTGAATCTTTCAAAAGCCCAGAAACATAGACTGGAACAGTTAAATAAGTTGGATGAAATTTGTTTGGTAGTTGTCTAGAATATTACTACAATTCAGCAACAATGAACTAAATGGCATGACATATTTATCAAGAAAAAGGTAGTTCAAAGGGGAGATCCTGCAACTTGAGCATCAATCTGGAATTTCCTTCCATTTCTCGTTTTGTTCCAACGTACTCCTCCCGAATGTCTTTCAGGAAAGTTAGAAAATATTGTTACACCTTTCTCCTCGTCTTCCTGCAATATTGTTTTAAAACTTCTACACAACTCTTTTAACATCTACTCATTATCAATGATATGTAGAAATAGCTTAAACCATTCTTCTATCAGTCGAGCGTCACCGAGTATGAATGTGTCATGTTTCTAGTTTTCCTTTGTCTCTGTCAATCCCTCAAATAATTTGGTTGCTTCCTGATAGTATTATTTTTGTTGGGTGGGGTTGTATGATTTCTTTGGGGATGCTACTCGAACAAATGAAGGCGGGTCTTCCATACCTCGATCATCCCTTATCTTCTTACCCCCTCTGGTAACTATATTTATATTAGTTATGGGAAGTGATTCAGCAGTTCTTGGTTCTGCGTTGATCAAATTAGTCCCCCTCTATCTTGTTCTCTCTTCCTATTTTGCAATCAACTCGAGATAATCCTCTTAGTTCTACGTTGATCAAATTAGTCCCCCTCTATCTTGTTCTCTCTTCCCATTTGGCAATCAACTCGCGACAATCCTTTGTATTATGTGCATTGACCCTACATTGTGAGCACCATGGTCTTCTTGGGAGTGGAAATTCTCTGGCGACATGCCCCTCCTAGTCACAATTATAGCACCTTACATGACCTCTCCCCCCTGCTCTTCCTCCTCTCATAGCTCCTTCTCATCCCCCATGACTAGATTCATTGAATCGAAATGTAGACCTGTGTAGCCGCTCTGCTAAGGCATCTAATGCCCTGCACTAGTTAGTGTGATGTGTTGTGGATGCACAAAATTCACAATACATGTTATTCGGTACATTGGAATACTTTTGTAGTATTGTACATACCCATGGAAAATGTTTGTAATTCCTATAGACTTCACATTATTCTTGTGTATTCCAGCCTAGGAAATCTCCTTATGCTTCTAGTGCCACAACTCCTATCATTGGCGGGGCTCTTGTTGATCCTACAATTTCCCCTGAATTATTGGTGCCTATCAGCCTTAGGCATTCATTCACAATGTGTCCTTCCACCAAGCAATGAGTACACCATACATTAGGTCTAGTTGGTCGAATTGGCTGTAGGTATTTTAGTTTTTCCATTAAATTGGCGATCTGATTTTGGAGGTCCATGATTAACAGGTCTCGCGATCCCATCCCCCCTCAATACTCATGCGGGTATCTTACCACGGTTTCTATATGCGACGCTTGTTCTAAAGCATCTTGGAGAGTTCCAATCTTTTGTTGTGTCACCGGTGTTCTTGTAAGGGGTAGGAGCACTTTGATGAACCAATCTCTCTGCTGATTAGGATCTATGGTGTAGCTTAACTTTCCAATAAAATTTTTAAACCTATGCATCGGTTCCCAAGTAGTTTCACTTTCCTTCTGCATAATCTCCCATAAGTCTGACAATCCCTATTGGTCAGTTTGTGGTACCTTGAACTCTTGAACAAAGCCTCTCTTAATATCATCTACTGTGGGGTTCTAGTTTTCTTCTACCCATTTTATAAACTAGCGTAGTGCTCTTTCCCTTAAGGTGGTCTGGAATGCAATTGATTTGGCATTATCTGGCGTTTGGCATGCTCTCCATATAGGTTCGCAAAGGTACCAATGTTGTTCTAATTCTTCATTTCCTCCACCAACAAACTCATGATATCTAGTGAATGATCCTTCCATGTTGACCCGAGTGTGTGCTAACAACACAAATCCTTTGTTTTCGGGTTGTTGAGATCCTTGTAATTCCAAATTACTAACACTGCTAGTTCCACTACTATTGAATGGATTAAAACTTACTTTATACTTTCATGCACATTGTGTACTCGTATTGCTTTAACTAACTTAGCAACAAGTTTATCAGGGTTATTGTAAATCACCAAGTGAAGGTCAGGATGGACAATACCTATACTTCAGGGATTCTTGTAGACGTTTCATCTTTGATAAATAATATTCTCATGACATTGTACATCTCACCTTCCGTTTCCTCTTTGTAATTGTTGCAAACCTTTCCCTCTCATACCTTTCTCGCAACCTGTAAGGGAGAGTCCCTATCATTATCGTGGCTTGTGTTTGTCCAATCAGCATTCCTATCTTGTTTTGACTCTTTCTCCATTCTCTTTCCTTCTTTTGAGCCCCGTGACACCACTTGTTATGAAACCAGCTCAAGAAAAGATAGAAAAGATAGATCAACGCCTTGGAATTCAGCCTCTTCGAGGGGGAAACCTCCTTTACATTACATAAATGAACAATTCTTGGATGATACAAATGCAAATACCTCCTCTCTATATATAGGAGTCTAAGGAGTCATAACATAATTAGAGCCTACATAACAATAATAATGTAAGGGCACAATAATAACAATAGTGGGCTTCTATGGGGCACAATAGTAACAATATGGGCACTACATGGGTACATCATTATAATAAGTGGGTTGTACTAATAAAAATAAG